>PVKU01003841.1:0-165318 GCA_004027475.1 Anoura caudifer | reverse complement strand
TGTCTTAAATGAGTCCTGTAATAAAAACAACACTTTTTAATATTTCGCATCCCTTCTTTCCTTCTTTTCTGTATTGTATACATCCCTCTTCCTCTCTTTCTTGCTTGAATTGTTTCCCCTTACTTTTTCTGCCTTCAGAAAACAAAAACAAAGACAATATCTACCACATTTAAAATGACCAGATGTTAATCACTGTGGGGAATCAAAAGTTATAGGCTTTGTTGTGAAAGCAAGCGGCAAGGACCTGTGGTGTGGAGATGTGGCGCAGAGATGCCAGGGCAGGGATGGGGGCGGTAGTCTCGGCTGCAACAGTTGGGCGGCATGTGGCAAAGTGGCCATGCAAGCCCAGTGACCTGGGCTGGGTGGGGACCAGTGGCCAGGCCATGGTGGGAGGCAGGTTGCATTCCCTGAAATCCCAAGGAGCCATGGCCCATGGGCTCCCTGGGTAGCCCCGCAGCAGAGTACTGTGCCACCAGGGGGGATCCCAAGCCCAGCAGGAGCCATGCTCTCGGTGGTGAGGTCACTTGGTCTGCAGGCCAGAACCTGGAGGCTGCACGCCTGGGCTGGCCAAGGCTTCTGTTACTGCCTGACACCTGTGTAAGTGCAAGCAGAGGCCTGGGCCCCCTGCTGCTGTCACCCCAACTCCCAAACAGACGAGCAGGAGGAGGAAGGGGGTGAGCAGCGGCAGCTCCTCAACACCCCTTGAAGAAAAAAATTGAAGAGTATGCCCAAATACACTTATTAAACCTTATTTCTGAATGATGAAAATAGTGACATTAAGTTTTGTGAACAAAATAAGCTAATAGGCAAAATAGAAAGAGACTCATAGGTACAGAGGACAGACTGAGAGCTATTAGAAGAGAGGGAGGTGGGGGGGCTGGGTGAAAAAAGTGACAGGACTAAGCAAAAATGAACAAGCAAGCAAGCAAACAAGTAAGTAAATAAAGCAAGCAAGCAAACACAAAATGAAAAGCACCTCATAGACACAACCAACGGTACGGTGGTTACCGGGGGGAGAGGGGTTGGGAGAGGTGGAAGAGGGTAATGGTGGGGTCCATGGGGATGGCAGGAGACTTGACTTTGGGTGTTGAACACACAACACAGTGCGTAGATGATGTGCGATAGAATTACACACCTGAAATCTGTATACTTCTATTAGCTAATGCCACCCCAGTAAATTCAACAAAAATTAGTAAAATAAAATGAGGTGTGCTCAAGAAGAGTGGAGCTTACATGGAATGTAGTCATGTCAATATGGTTACTTTTGTAGTATGTACAGTGGTTCTTGGAAAGAATCCAGCCTGGTGTTATTGAACTGGAGATTCCTGACCAGAATATTGATGTTGAGGCATTGCAGATTGCATTTGGGGCACTATATTGAGCTGATGTCTTAATGAAGCCCAGGTGAGTTATTGCCATTTTGGCAGCAGCTTGGATGCTATAGCTGGATGGTTTGATGCAGCAGTGTGGGCAGACAATGAAGGAAACAATTAATGTGAAAACTGTAATATGTGGTTATTGCACATCAGAAGGGACCTATGGATTAGATTCTGTAAAGAAAACATGCCTTGAATGGCTTCTAAACAATCTGATGACTCATCAGGATGGTGAACTTTTTAAAGAGCGCAGTATAAATGGCAGCTCATTGGTTCATCTAACCTACTTGTGATGCGAGTGAAGATGGATGTATACACAGCTCTTAAAAAGGGGATGTTCTTTCAACTCATGCCTTCTTGGAGTAGATTTTTAAAAACGGATGTTGACTGAAACAGATGTCTGGTTTTCTAAGAGGAGAGAAGATTTTGAAGGAATGGCATCCCTTGAAACTGAGCGAGGAAAACCATTTGTGTCAGTGTTTGGGCATTTAAGGTTACAGTATATTATCTGTGATTTGGCATCTGCAAGAATTATTGAACACGATTCTCTAGTACTGTAAGAATGGCTGCCTTGTGTGTATAAACAGCAGTGGCTTGCCGTGCTCCTAGCAGAACAAGACAGAGAGGTGGGGCCTCAAGAAAATAAAGAAGAACTAGAAGGAAGAAGCGTGAGGTCTGGTAGCAAGCCTGACAGAGATGGTGAATGCTGCAGGCAGTGGACGGGTTTTAACTTCAGCTTTGACCTGCTTGTAACTTATACCAATCAATACATCATTTTCAAACGCAATACAATGAATCAGCCATGTAGTGGATCTGTCAGTTCACAACCTCGAAGGAGCGTAGCATTTAGATTATGTTGAGCCTCTTTCGATAGTCCTGGAAAACTAATATGTGGTAGAGCAACTGGCTATCAAATACACTTGAAAAGGATCAGGAACAAGTAGTGACGAACTTGGGCAGCAGGCTTCTGACCTTCCTTTTTAGGTATCTGCTATAATTTCCTGTCTATATCCCCAGGAAAAAAAAAGAACAGAAAATAATTGTCATCCAGAAAATCCAGAAAACTGAAGGTCTTAATCAGTTGGGAACTAGCACCTGGAAAACTTTTTCGGCCAGCTTTCACTTAATGGCTCTGTGATGTTCACATCCGAGGTGACTCACGATGGCAAAGGCCTTGCGAACTGTACAGATGTTACGGAAGACTGTTCTTATCATCATTATATTCCTTTGCATATATAAAAACACATTTTTAAATAGAGAATCTTTAGTATTTTTTCCATTACCACTTAGTCCCCTCATACTCCCCTCGCCCCAGCAATCGCCGCCCTGTTGCCCATGTCCAGGAGTCCTCTTCTTTTTTGCTCAGTCCTTCCACCCCTAACCTCTCCCTCCACCACGAGCTGTCATCTGCTCTCCATCTATGAGTCTGTCTCTGAAACACACATTTTTAAAGCCCAGAATATATCTGTCAATCCATTTCTTTACAAAGATGTCAGCTCACGCTTTTAATTTAGCATCAGTAGAAAACCGCTATAGGTAAATTTCACATTTCCCTGCAACCAAAGTTAGATTTAATTTTTAGCTTACGCTTTGATCCTACCTACTATTAATGTATCTTAGGGAAACTAGCGAGTGATCGACAGAGTGACAGAACCTTAATGTGTTACAACTTGATGAGACATTGGAACACCAGGAGGTGAGTTTCTCTCATCTTCCAGATGGAGGAACTTCAGCCCAGGGAAGCAGAGAGTCTGGCCCAAGGTCTCCTCATGACCTGCCTGTGTTTTTGATTCACATTCCTGAGTTTCTGCACCTGACTAAGCTTTAAACACTCCCTCAGACTTACTGGCTGTCAACTTAACTAATCTCCATGAAGCTCAGCTTTCTTATCCTAAAATAACAGCTTTCAGGATGATTGTGAGCATTTCGGGAACACCAGGTGTTCAATGCACCTGATACGGTCGTGTTGGATACACACCCTCCTGTGCTAGCCCCAAGTCAGCAGTCTCCTTTGGGGAGTCACGGGGACTATTATGAATCGCATGCCCTTCCTTAACTGTGTAGGTTCTCCTTTCTCTGAACCCAGATGGATGAAGACACATTTTGATTAGGTCGTTTGGGTGTTTGTCTCAAATGCTCATGATGACTCACCCTGGCAGATACACAAACTCAGGCCAGTGGTTGTCTTGGAATATAAGTCCTATTTGTTAACGAAAGAATCTGTCTGTCAACAGGACCTCCTGAGCAGGCACCTCATACGGAGGACCCCAGAGGCACAGGTGTGACAAGTACTAGCCTCTCACGCAGAGCCCAAGAGTCCAGAACCTTCTCTAATCTAGCAGATGGCTCACAGTCATCTGGTACTTATTCCCTTCCCAACTTTGGCTCCCCACCAGCCATGCATCTTTAAAACCTGACGCTCGGAAAGGGAAAATAATCATCCAATGTCACAGAGCAAATCCGTGGTGAAGGCTGCACAAGAAATCTAACTTTCTGGAACCTGGGGAAAGCGATTTGTTTCTCAGTCACAGACACTTCTGCGCAAAGAGCTAACCACCCCCGCTGCTCAGTGAGGTTGACCACTTTCTTGTTAAGACTGTCTTAGGACCATGGGGGTAAGATTTCATGTGTTTCTCTGCAGAAGTAAACATTCCACCAAGGAATGGCTGAGGGTGTGTGACAGAAGCTGTGCCTGTGAAATAAAGCAAGGCAGGAAGGCAGGGATTTAAGAAGGGGACTGAGATACAGGTTGAGTCAGAAAGAACACAATCAGAAACTGAAGTTTAGAGAAGGAGAGAGGTGAAAGAGGCTGAAACACAGACGTAGGGAATCAGACACAAGCGGCACAGAAAAGTGGCGAGGCAATAGAGCCAGACACTTAGAGAACAGGAGGGAAAAATGGACCGCGACTAGGGAAAGAGCTAGCACAGATGCTGTGGAGGCAGAAGACACGGAGATCGGGAGAAGCCAGCAACCAGGGCAGCGTATGGATCTTGCAGCGGGCGAGAAGCCAGCAGCAGGCAGCAGGGGGCATCAGAACTCCACGGATATTAAAAGATGAGCTGGGGAGAGAGTACTGGAAGAGGGCGAGGAACAAGAGAAACAGGAGAGAGAGCAAAGGGATGAGAAACCCCTTTTGTAACTTTGACATTAGAACAGTGAAAGGCTCTTTTTCAAGGACCCTGCGTGCAGCAGAATGGTTAACTCCCCCAGGCATCTTTCTGCTTCATATCGTTACTGAAAGTGTAGAAGTGGTTGTTATAACTGATATCACAGCCTTTCTCAAAAAAGAAAAAAATGTGTGCAAGGGACCAGGCCTCTTCTTGGGTCACCGTATTTGCATATGCATTTACAAATGGGATATCCAACTGCAACTAGCTTATCCAAACATTTCTCTCTAACTCACCTCCCTCAAAAAGAGAGTTATTAAGAGTGTACTTGGGAAGCTCACAGATAAGGAAGTGATTTTTTTTAAAAGTGAGCCTTGGGGAGAAAAATCCAAGGGTCAAAACACTGGTTTTTGGTTTTGTCTCCCCCCTTGCCCAGTTCTTGTTTAAGTAGGTATTATTTTTCCAGCCTTCTCCCTGCAGACCTTTCTTATCTAAGGTATCTTTCTCAGTCTCTGACTACTTTGAATTTCAGTTTAAAAAAAAAAAAAATCCAGAGAAGGTTTCTGATTGGCTCAGCTTGGATCATGTGTCCACCCTTTGGGCCAATCAGAGTCACCAAAGGAGGGGCATATTCAGATTAGCCCAAACCTGAGTGACACACCCACACTTATTTAGGGCTGGAGATGAGGAAGATGCATGGGGTAAAAAGATCTCCTGTAGAAGGAGGGATTGGAATCATGACCCCTGAAGCCACACCAGTGCAGGTCTACTAAGCACATCTTGAAGAAGTAGGTTGACTGTGTTAGCTCCTTTTCACCATCTGTCAAATGGGATCTGTCACCTGCCCGGCCCACCTCCAGGAGGTATTACAATGGTCTGAGCAGAGCAAGTCATCACTCCTCCTACTAATAGGTGTACAGATTAGGGTGGCATATGAAACAGATTGAATATGAGTCAGGAGACTTGTGTGCTAATTTGACTGATATAAGTGTGATCAGCAATATGAATATGAGTAAGTTCCTTATCTTGATGCATTTAAATATACGTAACTGTGAAATGTACAGGTTTCCTGAGTCAGTGCATTTATTTTAACATTTTTGTGGTCATCAAACACCTCTGACTTTCACATCTGAGGAAAGATTGGTGCCTTTACTGTCCCACTGCCTTAGTGTCAGGAAGCTCATGAATCTTCTACAAGCTTATCCTTAGACCCCCCCATGATCAGAACCCCTAGATTATATCACATTCAAGGTGATATCTGACTCTATCGAACTGAGTGAAAAAAAGGGGCTGCATTCTTAGTGGAAAAGACAATTCTGCAAATCCAACAGATGTGCATCCCTTTTTGGTTTAAATCCAATTACCAGAAATATCATGTGTATTTCTCATTATCTCCTTCCCCTGGATTACTCCTTCTCTTCCTTTTTTGCCTTTACCTCCTCATCTTTCCTTCTCTACAGGTAGTCAAGTGTCGGGGTGATTGAAGTTTCTTTTCCATCTGTGTTAGCAGCAAAAAGTGTTGCTATCAGGGAAACGGATGGGACATATATCATTTCTTATCTCCATCTCCAAGAACTTAAATGATTTTGTTCCCCTAACCAAAATAAATCAAAGGCGAGGAATTTTCATTGTAGTCACAGGTGGTGAATTTAATACTTCCATGAGTCTCTGGGCTGACAGCATCGTCAGAGTCCTTGCCTCTCTGGGCTGGAGGATAATGGGATTGTGAGAGTAGGGACAGAGGGAGAACTCTGCAGATTATAGCAGCAGCTCCCTGATGGAAGGAAACAGCCGGTCCGGGCCTGTGAAACATAAAGGCCAGAGAAACGTTGCCTGTGTTAGGGTTGCTCCATCATGAACAGTTTCACCGGGGGACTCTTGGGGGCTGCTCACACAGGCATCGCCCACACAAGTCCGAGGCGGGTGCTACGCATCAATGATTTCCCTCTGATCAGTCAGTTTGGAGGAATGGACAAAGCTCAAGCTTGGACCTCAGAGAGAGATCTGGACTTATAGCTGCTCACTATTAATTGTTGAAGCTTTTCAATTAGTAAATGTTTATCTAGTACCTGTTACACACCAGATGTCCTCTAGATAGTGGGGATTCAGCAGCAAAAAAATAGTGATTTGGAGACAAGTTAAACACACACTTAGCCTAGCAATCGTACCCCAGAGTATTTACCTAAGAAAGAGAAAATAGATTCACAAAGACTTGCACATCGATGGTCATAGCAGATTCATTCATAATAGTCCGGAACTGACTACAACCTAAATATCCATCATAGGTCCATAGGTAAACAAATGGTGGTATATTCATTACAGTGGAATACTATTTAGTAACACAAATATTCAGAAGAACATGGATGAAACTTGAAAACATGATTTTGAGCAAAGGAAAGCAGATACAAGAGAGCACATTCCATTTATATGAATTCTAGAAAAGGCGAGATTAATCTATAGTTCCAGAAATCAGATCAGCTTGTTGGCTGGGATGAGGAAGGGGAAACAGAGAAATTTTGGGGGTGATAAAAATGGTCTACATCGGATTATAGTAGATTTGTTAAAACTCATCTACCTATACTTCAAAAAGAATACATTTCATTTCATGTGAAGTGTAATGCTATAAATTTGGGTAAAAGAAATTTATTCCTCATCCACACAGAGCTGTGTTCTAGTGTTGCAAAAAGGTAAATAAATTGAAAGTGTACCGCATAGTGTAGCGAGTGGCAGTAGGAGTTAAGATGAAAAACGAAAGGACCGGGTGAGTGGCAGGAGAGGGAGGGTTGTTTTTTCCGTGGAGCGATCAGAGGAGACTTCTCTGGTAAGCTGACATTTAAGAAGACCTGGCTGAAGTGAAAATGTGGGCCATGTGAGGAAAGGCGTATTGGACCAAGGGAGGAGCAAGTGCAAAGGCCCCGCCGCAGAGGCACACGTGTCCTGACCAATGAAAGGCAAAAACATGAAGTAGTAGGGTTGAGCGGAGTGGGCCGAGTGGAGAGTAGTGAGGCTTGACTAAAGGTCTTAGAGGCAGAAAACAATCGGACACATCAGGCCTTTGGGACCACTGTTTGACTTTAGCTTCCTGACTGTGATGGAAAACCATGAAGATGTTTTGACTGGATGACTGACCCAGGTTAACTGCAGTTCCAAAAGTCGAATCTTGGGAGAAGATGGGATGTGGTTAGGGAGACCACATGGAAGGCTAGGCAAGTGATAATGGGACTTAAATGGAAGTGATGGGATATAATCAGATTCTAGATGTATTTTGAGGGTAGAACTAACTATAATTTTGAGAAGAACTTGATATGGGGGTGGGGTGAGAAAGAGAGCCATCACGGGTGCCTTCCACATTGACCCAAACAACTGGAAGGGTAGAGCAAGATTGTGTGACATTTGTCAAGACACTTAACTATCGTCGTCTTCAGCTCTGCTTCACAAAGCTCCACAGTGGGGTCAGAGGGAACATAAGTGGGGTGCCTAAGACAGGAAGAATTCAATATCTTAATATGTATTTGTGCTCCATTACTGAGTTGGAAGTATTCTATTTTTGTAGAGGACTTCCAGTTGTATTGTTTCATGGTTATAATTCCCAAATATCTGAGAGTATCGTTATACCCATTTTGCAGGGCTAACTGGCACTTAGTGAGGTGAAGTAACTTACTCAATGTCAACTATTGCTGACTAGTGCTAGACCCCCGTGCAGACCTTCTAAGGTCACATAAAGTAAACTCTGGGCTCTGACTCCAAACTAGCTGCCTTCTCTGAATTGCCAAGGTCTTCTGTAGATGTTGGGTTGAATTTAAACAAACATTTCCTGAACATCAAACTTATCAAATATCAACACTAGGGAGAGAAGAAATAAACCATAGTCATTGAACTCCATGCATCTCTCTTGGTTTACTCTTCTTCAGAGGAAAATCATACTGATAGTAACTCAAAACACATGTAATATCTGTTAACAAATAAGTTAACATCCTGCATTTTTGCTGGCGTAATATCATCTAATGCTCACATCCTCCCCTATAAAGCAGATTTTATTATCCCCGTTTTATAAATGAGAACAAGGGCTTGAAAATGTAAGTAACGGACAAGATTAGACATCCAGTTATCAGAAGGATTGTTAGATTTGTTTGACTGGAAAACTGTTTACCTCTCACACAGTGTTGCCTCTATCTATTCCCTGATTATCTGTCACAGTCGAATGTAAGGAGAGAAGACAGAGGCTGTCCATGGCATCATTAGGTGAAATGCCAGCCCGAGAACGTTGGAGAACTCAGTGGGCGATGAGTGTCGTCTGTGGCTGACGGCAACCACGTCAAGCTTTGGAGAAACGGGATACCCCGTGAATTCTGAGCCTCCCACACAGACGCCAAGGGAGTTCCTACGGCCTGCCAAAAGTGAGAAGTTGCTCAGCTCAGATTTGGAGCTTTCTGCTGCCTTTGTGGAGGCACCATTAGGCAAATGAGTTGGTCTGAGGGAGGCTGATAAGGCTCCTGGACAGAATGTGTGAGTCTTTCCAGAGAGGGTCTTTTGAGGCAGCCACAGAACAATATAGCCGCTGGCCTGAGATAGGAAAGGCCTTGTAAAATAACCAAATGAGGGCCTCTTCCTTAATTCCTTCGAGCTGAATTTTATCAGGAAGGCCACGTGTGCTTATAGAAAGCTGTAATCACTCATGGTAGGACACACATTCTCAGAGAGACTGCGGGTGCTGAGCAGGTCTAAATATATAAGGATCTTGTATAAAGACATGTTTCTCACTGTGCAGCCTAGCCCGCCTGTTCTGTTCTCACAGCTTTTTGAAGTTTCCTAAGCACCTGGGCCACCTGAGAATCAGGCTTGCCAAAGACTATTCCTTTGTTCCGGAAGGTTTGAGCTTTAAGTGATCTCGGGAAAGGATGACATTAGCCACTCCTGTCTCCATCATGCTAGCATTAACAAGTACATATCAAAGGCACATGATTACCTTCCCACCCTGACCTCTCAAGTCTGGTGATGGGAAACCTTGGTGTCAAAAGGATTGACTCCTCAAACTCTTTTCTCTTGGTCAGTGGAAGAGCAATGGGTTTGGGACCAGAATACTCAAGTCCAAACCTGGCTCTTTTATTTAAACTTTACTTTATTTAAACTTTTTTGATCATTTCCCTAAGTTTGGTAGAGAGGCTCCCAAAGTACTGTGATCTTCCCTATATAACTTTTATTAAAATGACAATATTCTTGGTCATCCTCTGCACTAGATATGAATCCATGAGAGCAAGGACTGTATCTGTTGTAGACTTATGTAAAACTCATGTGTCTTCCTGTTTCCCAGAACTCTTTCCCATGTTTTATCAACATTTGACTCTACCAATTAAATAGCATCCCTATGGAGTTGTATTAAACTCATCATAAAAATAAAGAATTATGTTCAAAAAGGTTAAGAAACTCACTCAAATTATACTAGCTATTAGATATTGTGATTATCTAACACCACCTATAATTCGATCTCAGTTATGTGTAATTCCAAATAATAAAAGTAAGCATTCATTAAGAACATTTTAAAAGTGCCACACATTGTGTTAAGGGTTTATACTACAACCATACTATTCAGGTATCATCACAAGCTGTATGTTACAGACACAGGTATTTAAAGAAACTCACACAAGGGCACTTGGATAACAATAGAACAGGATTAAACTTGGTTCTATCACACTCTGGAGCCCAAGTTCCCCATCAGCAACTCACACACTCTTTCAAAGCCTCAGTAAGTTCCATTGCAGCAAAAAAGTATTTCTTAGCTGCAACAGAAGTTTTGATTTTTACACTTAGAAATGAACTCATTTTCTCTTATTTCACTCTCAACAGATAACAATTTCCTGTTCAATATCCCTATAAACAAAATCTATGACACTTGAATGTGGCTGCCAAGAAATTTGAAAGTTTTCCTAAGAATTCCATGAAATGGGGAGGTTCTGGGTAATGAATGAATCACAGAGAATGACTTAGGTGTCCAAACTTTTGGCATCTCTGGGTCACACTGGAAGAAGAAGAGTTGTCTTGGGCCACACATTAAATATCCAAACATTAATGAAGACTGATGAGCAAAAGAAAGGTTTAAGTAAATTTATGATTTTGTGTTCAAGCCGCATTCACAGCCATCTTGGGCTGCATGTGGCCCATGGGCCATGGGTTGAGCACCCCTCTCAAAGGCTACTTCTCACATTTTATTGCAAGTTTATATTCAGAGAAGAGGATAGCGAAGCATAACCAAGAATCCTTCAACTCTTGCACCCAAGGGATGTTTGGAGGGTTTGGAACTTGTGACCCAGGGAAAAAAAAATCACTGGTTGTGTGTGTGTGTGTGTGTGTGTGTGTGTGTGTTCATTCTTATGTAAGGGATGTGAGTTGAGTGTAGTGATGGGAGAGAAGTTAGTCATGTTAGCTGTAGTCAAATATTAGAGACTGATAGGTGGAGGATATGAAAAAGCAGGTCTTTTCTTAGCATAAGGAAATATTTTAAATCAGTTGGAGTACCTACTCCACAACGGAATGGGTAGGATTCTGAGGTTATGAGCCTATGGCTAGAAGTGTTCAAGCAGAAATCACTAGAGATTCTCTATAGAGTGATCATATGTTACCAATCTGGACTTCTTTTTACATGAGAAGGTGGCATATAAATAACTGTGAATACTAAGGGACCAAAAGTCACCCTATGCAAACACTTAGTGACTTCTCAGGTTCCTTTAAATTCTAATATTCGGCTATTATATTAAGTTACTAACTTTGAATGATATTGTGGGTAAAAAATTTTGAGGAGGAGTTGGCTATATAGAAGAGAGAAATGACCTAATTTAAGAGTTTCATTGACCTTTAAACACATATTTGATTGACTGGTACACTGGTAGGTCAATTGGGGGGTGTTTCATGACCCCACTCATGTCTAGCAAGTTCTTTGGGACTGTTAACCTAGGCACCTCAATTCTCCTCCATGAAACCTCCCAACCTGGCTACCTTAGGCTTCTGCACATGGAGGTTGGGTTGTAAGAGATTCTGAGAGAAAGGTGAAAGCCTTCTTGAGACCTTCTTCAGAAATCACACAACATCTACCCTTTTGGTCCAAGCGTGTCACAGGCTAGTGCACATTTAAAGTTCAACATTCCCAAGCGGTAGAGAAACAGACTCCACCTCCTGAGGGTGGACAGGCAGTATCACATTGCAAAGGTACATGCATAGAAGAATTTGTGCCATATTTTTAAACACCCACATTGGAAAAGGGGACATCTCTTTGGCATGTTACCAAAATTCTTGCTGACCTTGTACCAGTCAAAATAATTATCACTATGATAATGTATGTTTTCTCCCCCAGTTTCCAGAGTTCTTTAGGATCTACCATTTCTCTTTGATTGACATAACATTATATCTTACTAAATGCTGATTTAGGGTGGATTGTTTCATACATTCGATCTTCAAATTCCTCATTTATAAAATAGAGAAGTTAATCGTGATATGTTTTATGGTTATTGAATTGTTGTATGGTTCTCGCTCTGCCCAGTATGGCCACTGTTATGGGATTTTGCTGGCCTTTCATGTATCAAGCATCAGGAAAGGAAAGTCCAGGTGATCATATCTCCTGAACACCCAATCCTCAAAAACAGTACTAAGAACCATTTCAATGTATGATTCTGAATATAGTTTAGACTTTGAAATACTGGTTTTTAAAGAATATCCTGTTGGTTTATTACAAAAGAGTGGATTCTTAAGTTAAGATTATCCCAGAAAATCCAGTTGGTCTAATTACCATGTTGATTTTGGTGTCCATCCAAATCAGTCTGAGAGCTGCTGTTTAAATCTTGAAGCATGCCTCCATGGTTTGTCTACTTACCTAGCACTAACATTACTTAAAAAAATTTAAAATCCCTTAGGCAACTTGTTTAAATTCCTTAGGGACAGCAAAGAGTGATGGGAGAGAATTATCATTTATCACACCGCTCCTCTGTCTCCAACATCTTACCTTATATGATGGCTCACTAAATCTTCTCAGTGAAGCTGTTACAAATGAGCACTCTTAGGCTTGTCACCACTTGCTCAAGGGTTCAGATAGTTGGTATCAGATCACTGATTCAAACTTAGATTTCCTAACACCAAAGCTCTATACTCCCAGTCAATGCTACTTCTCAGAAAAACTAAGGGCTTCAAGATGTTACCCCCTTGTAGAAAAGAAATCCTGGGAAATTGAGTATGAGGTACTCACTGTTAGGAGGTGGTCGACTGAAATCTTTGGGATCTATGGGAAGAACAAAGTGAGTGCCTAGTGATACATTCTGTTTTTCAACAGCTGAAATAAGAGCAGGAAAGATAACAATAAAAGATCCTTTGAATTCCTTGTAGTGGCCTCATGGTATCTGCCACATTTTTTTCCTTCTTTCTGCATCTTAGGGAAACAGAAGAGAAAGATCTTTTTGAACAGAGAGCTCCCACAATTCTATTGGTCACATACATATTTCACTTCTTAAAAGCTGCCGACAAACAGCGAGATTCGTTTTAGTGCCAGCCTACCATAAATTTATTTGCTTGTTAATGCAGCCTCCTCAGTTCATGTTTTTGCTAACTAGGAGCATCGAAATGTCAATCTGTCCTCAGGGATGTATCAACCTCATGATCTGAAGTTGGTAACAAGATTAGAGTATGGACTGCTCAGGAATGCAGGCTGCCTCCGGAACCGAGGCATGCTGAAATGTTAACATCACAGAATCCTGCAATAATAGGACAAGATTTGCAGAACCACAGGCTGATAGAATCTGACAGGTGGATGGAAACTTAGGGTTTATCCTGCCTTCTTTTGCTTTTTTTTTCCACACCCCCCATAGCTTTAATTTCCTTTCATATGGATGGATGAACCCAAAATCTGGCATTGCCTTAACATAATAGGAAACATCCTAGTCCACCAAAGACTGAGAGAGGAGATTGAGTTAAGTGGCATGATTCAATTTAACACTGAGAGGCCGTTGGTACAAAACAAATACATAAATATTTTTTGTTTGCGTATTTAAGTGTGTGTTTGCTTCTCTCTTCCTTATTTTGGCAGAAGGCTCTTTCTTGCTTTTTATTTGGAGAATCATCCCTCCTCAACTCTCTGAGGATATTATATAGGAGAGCTGATCCAGTTTCCTGGTTCCTGTCTGACAATTAGCTTATTTCATCTCTTCGGACATAGTTCATGAATAATCATGGCACCCTAGTCAGTCAAATGAGAGTGAACATTGGGCTTTGATAAAACATGTAAGAAAAAAAGGTATTTTCTTTTCTCTGAAGATGCTGATCTAGTGAAATATTAGCCTGACATTGTAGTGACCTGCTGGTCACCTTGTAATGAAAGCCTGACCAAGGATGAAGCCTGACTACCAGAAAGGAAAGCAGAACCAAGATGCTAAGGGAAAAGAGCCTGATGAGGAGGAGACCCCCGCACTCTGCAGCCCTCTGTAGTGAGGCGGGATGTGTGGCTAGGTCAGGTTGGCACTCTGTGAGTAGAACTGACATACTTTCCATGGAAGTGATGATTTGCATATGCAAAAGAGGAGGTAACTGAAAGTTAACATACAAATACCACGTAACCCAGCCACTCGAATCCTAGGTATCACCCAATACAAATGAAAGCATATGTCCATACAAAGACTTCTATGCAAATACTCATAACAGTAAAAAACTGGAAGCAACCCAAATGTTTATCAATAAGTGAATGGATTAAAATTTTATACTCGGTTTATAAAATGGAACACTATCCAGCATTTAAAGGAATAAATAATTGGTATACAGCATGGGAGTAAATCTAAAAATAATTATGCTGATTTAGAGAATCCAGACAGAAAAGAATACCAGATGAATGATTCTATTTATAAAAACTTCTACAAAAGGCAAACCAACAGCAGTAATAGAAAGTAAGGTCAATGGTCGCCCGAGGACCGAGGTGAGGGGCAAGGATTGAGTTAGGGAGAGACTTCAGAGATGTACAATTAACCTTTGGGAGGCAGTGGATGATTATTGTCTTGATTGTGGTGATGGCGATTGTGGAGATGCATATGTGAAAATGTATCAAATTGCACAATTTAACTATGTGTAGTTTACTGTAAGTCTATTACACTGCAATAAAACTGTTAGACAAAGGAGATGGAGCCTTCTTTGGCCTGCGTCCCCTAGCAGAGCAGAGGAGCCCTCCCACCAACAGCTAACCCATATTTGGTATGTGTCTTGCTGCAATAAAGCTGCCTAACAAATCATTCCAAAATTCAGTGGATTGAACACTGATCACTTATTGTCACATTTAAAGGTCGTTGGGTTAATCACAACTTAGTTGGGTTAGGCTGGACTCCAGGATCGCGGCTGAAGGTTGGGGTCAGGTCTGTTTCATGTGCCTCTGATTCTCCTTGCAGCAGCAGCTAGTCAGGCCATGAGACATGTTCTGTGCAGCCCAGTCTGGAGCCAGGTGTGTGGGCAGCAGCTCCTTGGCCACATCCCTTTCATGGCACATCACAGGCGTGTGAGAGCCCAAGCCGAACCGGATGCATGCGTGTGTGGCTTCTGCTCATGTGCTGTCTGCCAGTGTTGCATTGGCCAAACATATCGTAATTGAACCCAACTTCAGTGGGGTGGAGAATACACTCAATCACAGTGGGAGGGGAAGGGAAGTGACTATTTGTGGAATGATAATTGAAACTATCAGTGTTTGCACCGTAAGCCAAAAAGCAATCCTCTCAATGTTAAACCCCTGAGATATCGGAGGTTCATTGTAACATCAACACGAATTTCTTTCTATCCTAAGAATAACACCGGATGTCCCCTGGAATCCAATGCTGAATGGAAGTTTTAACTTTTACAGTCAATAAATTTATTTGCTTGATTCCTGTTTGAGTTAGGTGTTTTTTTTCCCATTTGAACCCAAAGTCTCTTTACTATTATACTTGCAAAAACAATGACTAAGGAAGAGCAGAGTTCAATAAAATAAATCATATGTATCATTATTTGATCACCTGCTATGTGCCAGTCACTCCCCATAAATTATTTCATTTAAGCCTCATTATATGCAGCAAGGTTGGTGTTATACACTAGTTTTTTCTTGAGAGGACTGAGGTTCAACATCTCAAAAAAAAAAATAAGGGGGGGGGATGGAGTTGAGAAGTAAACACAGGTCTGTCAAAACCAGGACATATTCTCTATTCAATTTACCATGATTTTTGCTCATGAGACGAAACGAAACACGGCACCCAAAGGCATTTACAATATTTCTCTCTCTCCAGACAAAACTGTAGCTAGTTTCTTTCCGAGAGATCAACATCTTTTCTTTGTTTAACTCTCTCCTACCACCTTTCTCAATTGTTATCGTCAGTGCTTAACTGCCCTTGGACCTGAAAACTCTTTCTCAGTGTGAACAGTGTGCTCATGCAGCGAACGGGCTGGCTGTTCAGTCTTCGAGCCTGATCTTCCATGCGGTGGCTGTGAGAACACGGGGAAACCACATGCACCTTCAGTGCCTCTTTATAAAGAGTTGTTTCTTTTATAAAATCAGAGTGCAATTTGTCTCCTGCCCGTCTGGTTTGACAGTTAAATATAATAAACTGAAAGTAGTTCCTAAGTTGTAAAGTGCTTTAAAATATTATGTAGGATTAATATTATCATCTTAGTTAAAGTCACTAATAATGGTTCAGAGAAACTAATCTGTCTTGGTAGATTTTTAATTGTTAGGACAGCTGGTGTTGTTCAGGGGGGCACTTACAGATATAAGATGGCATTCTTGCCAAACAGTTCTTACTTTAGATCATACAGACAGACACTGTCTCTGCCTTCATATAAGACAGTAACTTCTGCTACATCTGGTAGATTCAATACTGTATCTAGCCCTAAGGTCTCTAATTACCCACAGCTCTCTCCAGCAATCTGTAGCCACTCCATGGTCACTAAAAGGTCTCCCCGTAATGGCTGTGATGCTTTTTCTTTTCTCTAAGAGGTCTTTATTAACTCCTCTGCCTCTGCTGGGTCCTGGAGGCCAGGTAGGTGATTAATGGCCCCTGAATTATGATCTAGCTAGAGAGGCTGTTGGTGAAAATTTATACTCAGAGTGGTGAGCTAGAATTCTTTCAACCCAGGTACTCGACATTCATCGCACAATTTAATTGTGAAGAGTAGTAGTTAATGAGAGCACAGGGGGAGAGGGTAAGACAGAAGCTGAGAGTCCGGGCTGAAGGCCAGTGCTCCCAGCAGTAAAGTTACCTCTGGGAGGGATGAATCACAGAGTGGACAAATTGCAGCATTTGAAGGGGATTTTTATCATCATTACGTTTTATCAATAAGGAAACTAAGGCACAAAGAGACTAATGAGTAAAGACAACAGTAACACCACCTCCAACTGCTTTTTTGTTTTAGTATGTTTCATGAATCAAGCTCTAGGTAGGATTCTTTACAAGCATGGAAGCACACAAAACTGATCTCAAAAGCAATATGGGAAAATGAGACACTATCATCTTTAATTTGCAGATGAGAAATTTGAGGCTCAGGAAGATCAAGTGAGTTGCCTAAGAATATGGAGCACATCTTGGTTTTGGGATCGTAAGTAGGGTCTGTCTAGACTTCAATATCTCTGCTCCTTCCAGGGTATCCAGGCATGCTTTTCCTATTACTCTTTGCTGCTACCACCAATGTAGAGTTTGTTGTATGCCAGGCACTACGTATACATCTTATCACTATTGTGCCCATTTTATGAAAGAGGAAACTGAGAGTCAGTATGGGTAAGCAGTATTCCTCTTGTTCTCCTGTGGGGAGCAAGAGGCAGACCTGGGATGCTAACACAAGTCTGTGTGACTCCAGGGATATTTTTCTTAGCCACTACCATACCCAGCTTCAGCTACCACTAATATACAACACTATCACCATCTAGCCAATACCATGATTGAAAACTCATCTCTTAAGGCACGGGACTGTTGGAATGCTACCTGATGATATTAGGATGAGATGAGGTGGGGGCAACAAGGGCATCATGTAAAAGGATGTGCATGCCTGTTACCACTGCACCAATATGCACAATCCAATGTCATGACACAGAACTTATTTCGATAATTGACCATAACATTTATCAGTTCATGGAATACACAGAAATCAAGAGTTCAAAGTAAACTCACTTCCCACATTGGACGAATCCTGGTGCTTGATAAAACCACATTGTCCTGCTAGCTGATTGGCAAATTGGATGAACCAGGCTGCCAAAATGCATGCAAACCTCTGAGCCTTGTTAAGCTACCCTGAGTAAATTGCAAAAATAAAGTATCTTTCTTACTTGCATATGAAAACAAGAAAATGAATGTATTTTGCATAATTGCTACAAAGGGCCCCAACTAGCCATTTCCATTTGCAATTTCATATTTCTATAAAGTTTTATTCATTTTCATTTGCAAATGAATTTGCTGTTTGAGAAGAGAAGACTCATTGCTCTGATTGGTGCCAGATTGTGAGGAGGGGCCTCTACTCCCAGCAACGGCCCTTATGCTGACCAGGAGACCTCTGAGCTTGTCTGCTCGTGTTCCCTTTCCTAGCTGCCCCTGCCTATTATTGCAGCTATAATATTCTTTCTTCCCAGTTGCCCAATTGCCTTGTTTCCTCAATAGAGACTACAAATGTGCTAACATTTATCTATTCAACAAATATTTATGGAATACCTAGCACGTGCCAACAACTGTTCTAAATACCAAAAGTACAGCAATCGCAGATCAGACAAGAATACTTGCATTATTGAATGAAAGATCCAGACAAATATTTGTGTTTGTTCAGAGTAGATGTTTGGGGGGAAGCATAAGCAGCATTAACACTCCATGACAGAGGAAAAAGCACGCATGCAGGTCCTGATGTGAAAAATATCATGGAGCACTCATGCAATAGGGAGACGTGTGGCTGGAGTACAATGGGCAGCGGAAGAGTGGTGGGAGGTGGGTCTGGACAGGTGGCAGGAGCTAGGGCTCTTGCAAACTCTGTCAGGTCGTCGAGAGACAGCGGGTTCGCATGAAACAAACTAACTAACTGAAAACTAAAGATCCATAGAACATTTCTTTGACAGGCAAGGGACACTAAATTCCTTTTAAAGGTGTTTGGACATTAACCGGATTTCTAAATTCATATCACTTATACTGTTTATTCTCCAGTGTCCGCAAAATGTGGTGGGGATTTATGTGAATCAGGGCCTGTGAATGCTCAAATCTGATCTTGAGCCAGCCAGTGCTCGTTAAAGGTCCAAGGAAAAGATACTTTTTTCCCTGAGAGGAAAGACAGGGAGCAAAGTGCACTCCTGATGTTCTTCATTCAAAATCCCAAGGTGGTTATAGGGCAGGCTAAGGAGGCTACACAGGTGACTACTTTGCCCGTGCCAAGGAATCACTACTGTGGTGAGAAAAGGAAAGCCTGAGGAGAATATCAAGAAGGGGTCATATCAGAGCTACGGTATTTTCTCCTTCAGACCGAGAGCTTAGGTGTCTGAATTTATCAGCATATGAGATTTCCTTGGTTCTGTCAATTCTCTAGGTAGATGAAAGTCAGGAAATCTTAACTGTGGGCTTTTATAAGAAAAGCAGATAGAAAAAAATGGAGGGGGGAAGAAAGGGGATAGATTAAAAAAACAATATTTGCTCTCAAGATCACAGAGAAAGATATTTATCCCAGGCCTCAAAAGATGAAGTTAGTACGATAACCCCTTGGAAGGAGCTCTGGGGTCATCTTATATCTTGGTCTAACTTGCCCCTTGGGACACTTGGACCTCACAGTTTTGGTCAAATCAGTGGATGAGGGAAGTTTCAAGCTGTAGATACTGGGAATTCATGTTATTGAGGCAGGTGAAAGCTTGAGTGAATCATTAAAAAAATTGAAGATGAAGTCCTTATTTACACTCAGTTCTGTAGATCAATCCATTACAAAAAAAAAGTGTCCAATTTTAGTATTGGTAAAACCAAGTACCATTTCTTTATTTTACTTTATTTTATTTTTTTAATATGGTATTCCACTGAGCCTTTTAAAAATATTTATTTATTTATTTATTTTCAGAGAGAGGGGAAGGGAGAGAGAAAGACAGGGAGAGAAACATTGATGTGCAAGAGATACATCAATCAGTTGACTTGTGCATGCCCCAAACTGGGGACCTGGCCTGCAACCTAGGCCTGTGCCATTGTTGGGAACTCCCCTGCCTGGTTTCAGGAACTCTAACCACCCCCCCCCAACCCATGGCTAAGGCCAAGTAAGTGACCTTTGGACCATAGGCCACTAAGGAGATAAGGCTTATCTCCCTGGCAGGAGAGCCACTTCTGCTCCTTTTACTTTATCCATAACTGGCCCCCATTGCTTGATTGGCTAGCCAATAATGGGTAAGATTCCCCAAGGGGGGGATGACCTAAGACAGGCACAATCATGTGAAGACCCAAAGAAAATCTTGGGGGCTATAGCAAATGGGGGTGATGGACCCTCAGCTTTCACATAGCCTGAGTCCTCATTTTGTCTGTGAGAAGTCTCCTAATCTCTTGGCTGCCTTACTTCCCCTGCCTGACTTAAGCCTGAAACAATGCCTTAAGCCTGAAACAATGCTGGCAGTGCACACCGCCTTGTGCTGAAAAGGGCAGTTCCCTAGGGCAATTAGGCCTAAGAAAGAATATGTAAAATCCTGTTAACCCTGCTTTATTTAGAATGCTCTCAATTAAATAAGGGTCCAAGCAAGAAGTGAGTTTGTTTCCCAAAGTTTTATGGCCATTTAGGTATCTGACCCTGACTCAAAATAGGCCCTTAGAGTTATTTGTTTGTTATCTATTGTTTGATCCTTACTGCCTGACAATAATCAATGAGCTTTACCTGTATTCCTGTGCAAAACAAACCCAATAAAAGCCCATTGAGGAAAAGGCTCTTGGCCCTTCTCCTTTGAGATATCGGCCACCTTTCCTCCCCAAGCAGATCATGTCTTGGTAGACTTATTCTCATCCATGGCGGCCTGGGGGGGGGCCCTGCGGGTGGAGCCCCCCACCCCTCCACATGCCATGACCAGGAATTGAAAGTAACCTTTCAGTTCTCAGGCCAAAACTCAATCCACTGAGCCATACCAGCCAGCACATCACTTCTTTAAAAGTAGAATTTTTAGTTGAACATATCACTAAATGTTATAATGGGGTAAGAACAACTTTTAAAAAACTTTTTAATTTAATTTAATTTATTTTTAGAGAGAGGGCAAGCAGGGCAGAAAGAGAAGAGAAACATCAATGTGAGAGAGAGAAACTGATCATTTGTTTCTCAAACACACCCTGACTAGGGACTGAACCCACAACCCATCATGTGCCCTGATGGGGGATCAAACTAGTATCCCTTTGCTTTGTAGGATGACATCCAACCAACTGAGTCACACTGGTCAGTGTGGGATCAGAGAAACTTTTAACCAGTCTTAGGACTTAAGATTTATGGAGTGCTGGAAGGGACATCAAAATAAAATTTAATCAGCAGTGCCCTAGGGAGTGCCCAAATCTGTTTCTTGCTTCAGTAGTGTTTGGACAGAACAGACCCAGTGACAAGCCCTTCTTTAGCCTCTGGCCATCCTCTAACCTCTTTTCCAATGGCCACCTTTGGAAGCATCTCAGCCATCCTCGGCCTCTCAGACCAGCCAATACAATTTTTATGAGCCTAACTCCTTATTCCCTAGCAACCATGAGCTCACAAATTCTTCAGAATTATTCTACCACGGTGGAGGCCACTATCAGCCACCTGGTCCACCTGCATCTGCAGATCTCCTACACCTACCACTGTCTAAGCTTCTATTTTGACCAAGGCAATGTGATTCTGGAAAGCCTGGGCCACTTATTCTTCCTGTTGGCTGAGGAGAAGCATGATGGTGCTGAGCATGTCTTGAAGATGCAAAACCAGTGCGGTGGCCATGCCCTCTTTCAGGATGTGTTGAAGCCTTCCTAAGATGAGTAGGGTGAAATTCAGGACACCATGGAAGCTGCTATGGTCCTGGAAAGAACCTGAACTAGGCCTTTTTAAATCTGCATACCCTGTGATTTCCTGGAGAACCAGGATGAGCAGGTGAAACTCATCAAGAAAATGGGTGATCACCTGACTAACCGCCATAGGCTGGCCAGCCCTCAGGCTGGCCTGGGCGAGTATCTCTTCCAGAGGCTCACCTTTCAGCATGACTAGGAACCTTTGGAGCCCAGAGGCCTTTGAGGGGCCCTTCTGCCTTCCCTTGGTGTCGGGCTTCTTCCTGAGCCTCTCCCTACAACCACTAGGCATCCTTTTAACCACCCTGCGACCTATCCCATGCCATGGACCAAATGGAAACAATAAAGCTTTTGGCAGAGAAAAAAGATAATTTCTTTGAGTCCCCAAATCCTTTTAGCAGATTAATGTGTCAGAAGTGAATTATAACCCAGCTGCTTCAGATTCCCTGGTCAGCGTTGTCTCAAAAGCACCATGTCCCTCCTTCCAAGAACGACTAGGACAGAAGGCATGTGGCGTAGCGTTTGGACATTTTCCAAATGGTTGGAAGCTTGGCCCAAGCTACGTCAGTACGGAGCTGCTTACCTGGTGATGAATGTTGTTATTAGCATTCATGGCACTTACCATTCCTTGCTTATAAAGAAGGACAGTAATTTATGGCTGTATTACGTGTCTGGATGGAACAGAGGAGGAAAACAAGTCCTGAAGATTTTGTTTTCTTTGGCTGTGGCTAACAATAAAATTTCTCACAATGGCATAACTGCCATTAGATTTCCGTCTAACTCATTTCTACTCTTTGCTCATTGCCCTCCTCTCGCTCTATCTCTCTGCCCTCCCCCTTATCAGCCTTGCTGGCTCTCCACCAGAGGGAAGATAAGGGAATGAGGAGGGATAGTGATATTATTTAAGTATCTTTAATATACCAGGCACCGGGCTAAATACTTTTGTGCTTGTCTTTCCATTTAAGCTGCATAATAATGCTGATATGGGTAATTTACCCCTACTTACAAATGAGGAAACTTGCCCAGAGTTCAGGGTTGGTGGGTAATAAGGCTGGAATTCAAATGTAGCTCTATCTGACTCCCCAAAGTGGGATCTTTCCATGTATCTTCATTTATATCACTCTTCTCCATCTGTCCAACAGTTGTTCCTGCTCCTTGTCTTGGGTATATATGACAACACATTCGTGTAATAAACACTGAAATTCTATTATGTGCTAAAAAAAAAAACACAACAACTAAAGAATGAAAAATATAAAAACAGAGTGCCCACTTTCAAGCAGCTCACAGTTGGTATACGCATGTATGCTTGAGGCTGGGGATCGATAAAGAATGTACATATATTAGTAAGCACCTCTTAAGAAAGAATGTTTGTTCATTCATTTATTCATTCATTCTGCAAATATTCATTAAATACCTAGTTTATGCCAGGCATTATTCTGTGTCAGTGTTCATCAATCCTGCCTGCATATTGGAATAACCTAGTACATTCAGAAATCAAACAACAACAAAAAAATCATACACAGATAAACTCTCCCAAAAGCCGACAACAACAACAAAAAAATCAAAACCAAAGCTAATCCCTGGCCCATTCAACCTATATTTAAATGACATGAACTGGGGCCCTGCATCAGTACAATTTCAAAACCTCCTAGGGAATTGAAATATGCAGTCAGGGTTGCGAAAACACTCTCCCAAGCCCTAGAGAGACAGCAGCAAACAAGCTGGAGAAGAAGCGCTCAGGGCCCTCACAGGATATTTATCTCTCTATTCAGATGGAAGATGCGGTAGACAAATGGGGAGGAGGAACGTGAGGCTGGAATGTTCAGCTTGTACCTAAATCGTCTCCGGCCTTAAATTCAAGGCAGTTCAGATGATTTGAAGCAGGGAAATGACATACAGCCTGAGGCACCTTCATGTTCTACATTTTTGTGACAGGGACTACATTTCTAGGGACTAGATAGAGGGATCTACCTTCCTAAGATTTTTGATCAGACTGACTGATGCAGAGATTGCTAACCTAGCAGACTAACTTTTCTGAGACTAGGGGTCATTCATTTACTTAACATCAGTTCACCTGTAGGGAGGAGAGAAAAATATCTCTCATAAGTTTATTAAGTGGTTGAGTTTCACTCTAGACCAAGCCAACAGAGAGGACTGAATGGGCGTATTGAAATGTCTTTCGGTTTTGCTTTTATTTGTACCATGAGTTTCATTTTGTTTACGCCAGTCATGGCTTTGGAATCAGACACATGTGGATTTGAGCCCCAGCTTCATTTTGACAAACTGGGCGACCCTGGACAAATGTCGTGTCTCAGTGTCTCAGCGGCCTTATCTGTAAAGTGGGGTTTAGAGTAGTGTGCGCGTTCTGAAACTTCTGAGAAGGTGGAACAAGATAATGTACCTACGACATTTTCGGCTGAAAGCAAGTACCTACTTAATGCTGGCTGCCATTCTTATTATCTCAACTTTTGTTCTTCCTGCACAACGTTGCATATAAGTGGATGTGGACAATAGCGGTGTGACCAGCTCTGTAAAAGCAAGTGAGTGTGACAGTGCAAAGAGGCGAGACGTATGCATTTAATACAGCTCAGTACCACTTACTACATGGGAAGCACTCTGCACATTTTACATACTAACTTCTCATAACTCCGAGGGGGTGCATTCTTACATTTCATTACAGAAAAAACTTCAGAGAAAAGTTTGTAATTTACAATGACCCTTCATGTACACACCTTTCATCCTTAGCAATTACCAATATTTTGCCAGTCTTGTTTTAGCTATTGATTTTGATTTATTTTTCTGGAATGTTTTAAGAATAATCCAGATTATTATGTCATTTTACTTATAAATATTTTAGTACGCATCTCTAATGGATAAATGTGTGTATCTATCTATCTATCTACCTACCTACCTATCTGCCTGCCTACCTACCTACCACCATGCTCTCATTGAACCTACCAAAATGAACAATAACTCCTTAATATCAAAGACTTATTTCATATTGAAAAGCCCTCAGTTGCTTTGAAGATACATTTTTATAGAGACTAAGTGGTATGGATTTTATCTTCAATCTGTCTGTAGCTTCCTACAAAATGTGACACAAAATCTCCCTTTCTCAGCTCTTAAATATCTGGTTCCAGCTCACTCCAAAAGGTGAGGGAGAAGATGATTTAAAATTAGTCTTCAGCTTTTTGGAGGTGTGGTGGTACATGTGAAGTTTAGAAAAATAAACACCTTTAGATCTAGGTCTTTTCATTCATTCATTCATTCATTCATTCATTCATTCATTCCAGGCATTTTCTGGGGTGTCCCTGTGGGTTTCACTTAGCCCTGCACTGTGAGCTCTGAGCACAGAAGTGAATAAGCAAGTGCTTGTCCTCAAGGGATTTCCACTCTAGTGTATACACCGAGGGTGGGGGAGGAGGAGTGGCCAAGAAACAGTTCTAGCACCGTAAGAAGCACTGAGTTAGAGGGAACATGGGGTGCTGCCAGAGAACATCTGCTCTGTCACGGGAAACTTCTAACAGCCAGCTTTGCAGAGTCACTACAGGTCCGTGGCAACTGGACAGAAAGGGAAGTGGAGGAGGGACTGTACAGGCAGAGGAGACCACATCTGCAAAATGCAGAGGAAGGAGAAACATGGGCTGACACAGTTTCCCAAAGTGGCTCAGTCCACTGGAACATCCAGGTGAGAAGGGACAAAAGTGGAGGTTCAAGGTTAAAGAGGGTGGCAGGGCATAATGGCCCCACAGGACACGTCACGGAGTCCCTTCTTTTGAAGGCAACTGTTTGAAAGGCTACAAGGTGACATGGTCGTGTCTGTACTAGAAAGCTCCCTCTGGTTGCTCTGTGGATGAGGATGGCTGTTGAAAGAGGCTGGAAGCCAGGAAGTCACGTGGCAGCAGTGCCTGCGGTAACAAGGACATGGAAAACCTCATCTAGTGCAGCATAGGGATTGGAGGCGTGGCTCTTGGGGCTCCAGAAACTTACCCTGCTCCCACACCAGAGAGCAACGGGGTTCTGGAGGAAGCAGGGGATGGCGCACGCGTATATACGACAAGGGGGCAGGAGGTCTGGGCTTTGGGCCTGCCGTCCTCACCTCAGTTTCTGAATGTGCCCTTGTGGGTATGTCACCTTACTTTGCTGTCCTTATCTATTAAGTTGGACCATGATAGATGGCTACGTTCCTTTCCAGAGAGTCCACGGGAGGGTTAAATGAGTCATACCACACTGAAGCGATCTGTAAACTCTACAGAACTCGGCGGTTTGATATCACATTGCAGTGTCTCTGAAACAGCCCCAAACCATGAGTCATACCTACGTGGACCACACATAGGATCGGGGCTCTGGCAGATTCCATTTCTAGAAGAGACTTTCACATTCCTTGAAGGAGCTTTAACTGTGCTAGCAAATTTGATCTCAAAATACTCTCACAGGCGACATGTTTGTCTCCGCAGTTTTGCAGGCACATCGGTTTCTGATTAGAGTTGCAGTGTGAGCGGGGAAGTGACTTTGGAAGGGACATGCGTGCTGTCAGCCGATGGGGAAAGGGGTTAAGAGAGAGGGAGGGGGTTGCTGTAACTCGCCCCTGCTCCGGTTGGGATTCTGAGTGAATATGAAAAGTAAGCAGAAACTCAATTAGTCACCCCTGAACTCGCCCCATGTTATCTCTGAGAACACACCCCCTCCTCCCATCCTGTGCCTCGGAGGGAGAGCAGGCTTTCTGTCAAGCTATTGCAAAGAAGGATGCAGACCCAGAGGAAACAGGACGAAGCAGCTCAAGGCTGCTTCTGCTTCCCCCAGCATCTTTAATTCAGGGTTTCCTGTGAGGATTAGGACGTTCTAAATTCTGAGAGCTTAAAAGAAGATAATTATTTGTATTAAGTACCTACTATGTGCCACACAGGCATTCCTTTAAAAGTTTTATTGATTTTTAATTTTTTTATCCTCACCCAAGGACAGTTTTTTATTGCTTTTAGAGAGAGAGAGAAGAAGGGAGAGAGAGCAATATCAATGTGAGGGGGAAATATCGATCGGTTGCCTCCTGTGTGCACCCGGACTGGGAATCGCATGCACTGGGGATTGAACCCACAACCCAGGCATGTGCTCTGACTGGGAATCCAACCTGCAACCACTAGGCTATGGGATGACGCTCCAACCAACTGAGCCACATGGATCAGGGCTCAAAGTTGTATTCAGTGCTGGTATTATTGTCCCCATTTTATAAATAAGGAAACTGAAGTTCTGAAAGGTGAGCAAAGTGTCAAGGGCTTTTAATGCTTTAACTTATTCAATTCTCAAAAAATTATGCGAGGTAGCTACTATCTATAATTTTTTTTTCCTTGTCAACTCCGCTCTTCCCTGTTTCTCTTTCTTCAGTGTTTCTCCCCGTGGGAGGATGGTGCTTCTTGTTCACTGAAGGCAGGCTCAGCCATGTGGAAGGCGAGTGGAACTGACAGGTGTCATTGTTGAGTGGAAGCTTTAAGATTCTGAGTCTGCTTTGTCATTATCTTTTTTTTTTTTTTTCTGTGCTATTAGAAAAACAGGGTCTTGGACTGAAACTGCCCAGTCGACCTGGGCCTTAAAGTAAAGGCAATGCAGGGGGAAGTCAGCCATGTGCGGACATATTAAAAAGGATCCAGAGGGTTTAGGATCATTCGTTATACAGTGTAGCTTAGCTTAAAACAACTTAAGTACCACTTGAAGGAAATGAAGTTAAGGGGGGTTAACGAGGTGTCTAGCTATTAAGTGGTAAAGCTGAAACGTGAAGTCAGTTCTGTCCTGTTCTAAATTGTCCACTTTTGACCACTGTATTACTCTTCCTTGACAGTTCTGTTTTCGTGAGATTTTCCTATATTTTATAGTGACTGCTTTAGAACAACAACAGCAGCAGGCAGTTTCAACAGACGGAAGAGCGGGAAGGTCCTTGGTAAGAAAGGGAAGTGAGTGAGAGCAACGATCTGTAATTTCAGTGAACAAACAATTCATCTGGGGATTTTGTTAAAATGCGGATTCTGATCCCGTAGGTCTGGGCAGAACCTAAGATTCTGCATTTCAAACAAGGTTCCAGATGCAGGTTACGCTGCAGGTGCCTGCACCGTTCTTTGAGTGGCAAGCCTTGGGTATGCCAGTTGTTCGCCATGGTGATGCTAGACAGGTGAGATAAAATGGCATTGCACAGGGGCTAAGAATGTGTAAATAGGACTGGGCCTAGGGTCAAGCAAGCTAGGTGATGAAGGGACAGAATTTAAGGAAGCAAAGCAGAGCAACTGCTGAGTTTGGCCTCTCAGGGCCCTGAGGGTGGGTGCCTCCTAGTTTAATCTGCCACGATTTGTTTCTAGGTTGATTTTAATAGTTGAATTTGAAACCTCAGTTCACATGGAGCCAAAGAGTATGCTCATAGGCTTGATTTTCGCCTTCACATTGGTTCTGATATCACTGATTATTATAAGGCTATTCCAAGGAGGATGTGCTTACGCTAGTACAAATACAGAGTCTTTTCTAATCAGAAAAAGGCTCAAAATCATGCCATGCTTTAGTTAGCTTCTTTCTTGAAACAAATCATTCATTTTTGGTTTATGTGTTTGTTTTCAGATTTTCTGATTATCTCTTGCTCTTATGTTCTGTCCCTTCACTCTGTCTTCAAGTTTTTCCAAGCTGGGAGTTACAGTATAGTACCTATCAAATCAGTGTCCTCCACCATCAGTATCCCTCAAAAATTTTATTCTAAAAATATTTTGCACTACTTTTCTAAACTGGATTGAACATTTCTCTAGTAAGATGTTTAATAAGACATTTATTTGTTTTGTTTTCTCTAAATTGTAATATGAAAGCTAAGGTTAAAATATCCTGAGTCACTTGTATTCTAAAGAGAAAACTGATAATCACCAGTTTCGGGAACTTTCTATTCCAGTGACCCCTAGCTGTTCCCAAGAAGCAGCAACCAATTCTGCTATCAGATACCAGCAGCTCTTCTCCTTACCTCCCAGTCTATAAAAGTAGGGCAGGTAAAGGGGACGGGGATCGTAAGTTACCTGAGCCATTGCTGGCCTTGTGAAAAGTCTGTCTTGATGAGTGGTGTTTCCTTTTCAGAAGGCAAGAAAAAAGAAATTCCCAACATCCCCCAAGCCCAGTAATGGGAACATGAAGAAAATAACCTATAAAGATGTGGAATACCTACAAGGTAACAGTGACATATTCCTTCCCTGCTAGAAAATGCAGAACTTGCAGGAACACCTGGAGGTGGGAGAGCATGTAAGGGACTCATGTCTGTAACACATTTGGCAGGTCGATTCCTTCTCCAGGGGCATCTGCTCGACGCAAACCCTAGGATGTGGTTTCTTACTTTATCTTGTTAGTCAACAGACACTCCTGATCCTGAAAGCGTTTTACCTCTCTCATCCCATGCCTTTACTGTTTGTTTCCCCCTCTCTCTTTCACTTCTCTTTCTTTCTTACATTTTAAGTTTTCTGTCTTTAAACATTCTTTTACATTTATTACAATAGGAACCCCAGGGGAAGATGCTATGGACTAAATGCTTGGGTGTTCCCACATTTCACATCTTGAAACCCTGCCCACAAAAGTGATGGTTTTTGGAGGTGGAGCCTTTGGGAGACAATTAGGGTTAGATTAGGTCATGAGGTGGGGGCTCTACTGATGGGATTAATCCCCATAGAAAAGAGGAGGAAACACATGTTCTTTCTCTCTGTGTGCATACACCAAGGAGACCATATGAGGACATATCCAGGAAAAACACCCTCACCAAGAACCCAACCATGCTGGCTCCCTGATCTCACAATCTTGGATGCACAGCCTCAAGAACTGTGGGAAATAAATATTTTCTGTCTAAGTCACCCAAGGGTTGATGGTTTGTTATAGCAGCCGAAGCTGGTTGAAAGAGAGGGGAGATTGATGCAGGCTTTCTGTCCCCCATTTTCAATGCCATGTCTTTCATAACATTAGGTTACGGGCCTATCTTTTGATGCTCACTTACACTACCCATTGTTTGTGTGTTGTTTACAAGAGTGGAAGAATGATTAGAAGGAGAAGAATGGGCACACACATTTTACAGACCTGGTTTAAATCCTAGTTCTGCCACTTACTAGCTACATGATCTTGGGCAAATTTAACTGTTTTTCTTATCTGTGGTATGTCAATGACAACAGGAAGAAAAATGATGGTGACAACAATGATAAAGTCGACAACACCAGCATCTCAGCTGGTTTTTGTCATGAATAGATAGTGCATATTTACCACACCTAGTTCAGGCATTAATTTAATGAGTGTATGTGAAGCACCCCCTGTGTGCCTGGCACTGTAATGGGTACTGGAGATACTACAATGAGTAAGAGAGATATTGTCTGTGTCCTGATAGAGCTTATGGTCCAGTGCAGGAGGTGGCCAGCTCACAGCACAGCCCATGGACCAAACCCTGCCCTTGGCCTGTTTCTGCACAGTCCTTGAGCTGAGATTGGTGTTATGTTTTTAAAGCGTTGTTAAAAAAAAAAGTAAATGTGATAAAGACTTGTATGTGGCTTGCAAAGCTTAAATTATTTACTAGCCAGCCTTTTCTAGAAGACTTTTCCTATCCCCGGCCCGATGGAATGTACACTAAGCGTTCAATATATATGCTTTTCATACATCAATTCTTAGTCAGACATTCCTTGTGTGGATTTCTGAGTAATTTATCTATCCCTTCAATTCACCATATTCTCACTGTTGCCCTTGAAGTAAAACTCAACATTTTTCATACAGTTACAGGTCCTGCATGGGTGACCCATGTCCCTCTGCAGCCTTCTCTCATTATATTCTGCTTATACTCCTGCCACACTGGATTGCTTTCTTTTCAGCAAACATTGCACATTTGCCTCAGCCCAGGGGACTGTTACTCTCCACTCCCCCCTATTCAGCTAGTTTACTTGCCACTTATCCTTCAGAATTTACCTTTAAAGTCATTCCTTTTGGGAAAATTTCCTTGACCTCTTCTTGCTAGATCAGCCTCCCCACCCCCTTTACTTGTTTACACGGTTCCTGATGCTTATGGTATCTTATGTTCATATTTGTGGTTATTATTATTACCATCAGCTCCACAAGTCAGTTCCATGAGGGCAGGGGTTACCTCTCTTTTGTTTATTGATTTATCTCCAGCCTCTACTAATCTTGTCTGGGGCCCAATAAAGATTAGGAAAATACATGAAAGAAAGAATGAATGATTTAGTTTCATTTTTGTTGAAAAGAAATAGATCAGGAAGCTTATAGAATTCTTGCAATGTGGGAGTGCTTTCATTTCCCAGGGAAATACACCCCCAAATGGGATTTCTGTGGCTCCATTTCATTCTCCCCGTGTAATTAACGGAGGCCCAGTGAACTGTTTGTGCTGATACATCATCTGCGCCACACAGCAAATGCATTTGTTACCGAGCTATCTGGGCCAAAGCTAATGAAACATTTGCAAATGTCCTGATTTACAAAGAGAAAATTGGTTCACCTGAATGACAAGCTTTGTATGCAAGGGAAATGTTCTTTGCAATTTTCTAGTTGTGTTCTGGGAAGCCTCAGACTCCCACGGAGACACACATCAGCAGTTCTCTCTAGAAGTAAAAAACCAGAGGTCACCTTGGAGGTGCAGAAAGGTCCCGAGATCCACATTGCTCCATGCGATCCCCATGTGAACTTCATGGTGCCCGAGAGCCCTCTGAAATTGTACACAAACTGTATATTTGCATGTGTGCACTGTTCTAGAAAGAGATTTTTAAAGATTTATTAAGTTTTCAATGGAGCCTGTGTCAAACAAATAGTTGAGAGCTGGCAATCTAAGAAAATCCAGGGTTTCCTTAAACTTTGAATTTTTCAAGTTTTTTACAAGATAAAGAATAAGGAGCAGAGATATGTACGAGTATAAATTCTTATGGGATCCTTTGTACTTCTAGCCCCAAACTTCCCTGATCCACTGTGCAGATAAGGAGATGCGGATCAGGTTGCAGAGATGGCTGGCCCAGGGTTTCACAGCAAGTGAGACACAAATCCAGGACAAATATTCTGTCGGTCCAATGTTCTTTATACCACCATCTGCTTTCCACCAACATGATAACCTTTCCTTTCTGGTTTTATCTGTTTCCCCACTCACACATCCAATTTTGTTCCCATTCAGTTATTCTTTCTTGCTGCCCCATACTATCATTTTGTCAACAGAAACTTTTAAAACTATTTATCACTTGCGACCAAATTATCTCTAAGAAGAATTTTGGCTTCAATAAATGATTGTTCAACAGGGTTGATGAATTAGAAATTGAAGTACAATAGGGTAATATATTTATCCTTTCCTTTCCAAATGTATCTCTCAAGTGATAGTAAAGAAATAAATTACACAAATCAAGAACCAAAAGAACTGATGATAAGAAACAAGAGAACTGAAGAAGAAAGAGTATTACATGGGAGACTTCAAATTTTAGAAATTGAAAGTGGATACTGCCTGAAAAGAGCCTGTCTGAAAAGGCTATATTTTGTATAATTCCAAGTCAGTGACGCTATTTGGGAGAGGAAAAACTTTGGAGACAGTAAAAAGGCACGTGGTTGCCAGGGGCTGGGGGAGGGGAGGAAGTGACAGGCAGAGCATATTTTTAAGGCAGTAAAAATGCCCTGCATGATACTGTAATGAATAATGTGTATGTGTCATTGCGAATTTGCTTAAGCCCATAGGATGTACAACACTAAGAGTGAGCCCTCATACAAACTGTGGACTCTGGATGATAATGATGTACCAGTACAGGTTCACCAATTTAAAAATTAAATGTATCACTCCAGTGGGGGATGTTGAAAATGGGGGAGGCTATGGATATGTGGGGGCAGGGAATATATAAAATCTCTATAACTACTGTTGAATCTTTCTGTAAACCTAAAAGTGCTCTAAAAAATAAGGTTAAAAAAGTGTGCGAGCCATGTATGCGTATACTGCTTGTCAGCTCCAAATGCATCCATCCCAGCCTTCTCTGAGATAAGGAAGATGCAGGTCTTATAAATATTTCTCCTTTGCCAGTTGACATGATATTACATGTTGCCAGTAAAGGAATCTGGAGAGACACTGGAGAATGAAGGGTTTTTCTTTCAGGTTCTAGTTTATGCCTTTCCCCGACTCCCCCACACAGTTTCCGCAGCACCCAGTTCTTGCAGAGCTTGGTAGCCAGTCATGTCCAGTTGTCAGCAGTGCCTGGAACATCCCCATGACCCTCTCATGTGGTTTTGTGTCACGGGGATGTTCCTCCCAGAGGCAGAGTACCTCCCTGCAGAGGGCTTCCCCGCTGCAGACAAGAGTGCAGTGCGTGGTCTTGCTGAAGTGCCTCAGTGAGCTTCTCTACTATCCACTGAACCGGGGCACACCCTCTCCAGTGAGACCTGGATCTCACCCAGGGCCTAGAGTGGGGGGTTCTTGCTGGGTGGGCTATCACAACACTAGGGGTAGTGGCCTCTACTTACACCAGCTATTCCCACGTACTCTAGAGTTGTTTATACTTTTCACCAACCCATTCCCATTACTACAATGCCATATCGTAATTTGTAATTCTTTATATTAAACTTTCGCTGTTAAAATTATTGTGTGATTTCTGGCTCTTGATTGGATCTAACTGTTATGGTTGAAGACAAAAGACAAAGAACATTAAAGAACCAATTTAGGAAGAATAATATATAGCTAATAGGAATTCTATTAAAAAAACCAAAATTTTTTGAATTAAAAGGTAAAAGAGTTTCTATAGTGAAAGTTCCTAATAAGTGAGCAAATTTTTTAAGCTATAAAAGATCCCCCATAAGCCACATAACCATAAACTTTCATAACATGATCTTTGCCCAAGGCAAAAAGAAGATTCTAAAAATTTCCACTTTGGATGAAAAAGATCATCTATTTAAAAAAATAATAAAATCAGAATGTATGAGTGTAACGATGATGCTCAGTTTATAGAATGTTATGATGACAAAGCTAGGCCATTACTAACTCTAGAACAATGCAGTCCAGAAATATTCTAGAAAAGAAAAGCAAGTGCCATGTTCATTTATATAAACAGAAAATATTAACATATTTTATTTAAATTAAAATTGTATCAAAATTATGTTTTATATTAAATGTAGAGAAGCTAATGTCTTCAGTTGCTAAAACAGTATCATTAGGAACATAATCTTTAGAAATCTTTCTACATACTGCAAAATCATGCTAACAACGATTATAAGAAATGAGGTTCCTTTGAGCGTCAGGAATAGGGAGAGAATAGGGTGTGCAGCTCTGGTCACCTTATGGGTATAAAATGTTCTGGTCATCTTTTGCAACTATGGGCATGTATATATTTTGATTGAATTGTAAAATAAAAGGCAAAAATAAAACTTTCATTGGGGAGATAAATGAGATAACAAATAGAAGAAATCATCCAAGTGCTTAGCAGGCAGTTATTATTCAATAAGATTGGTGAGTTGAAGATACAAGTTTGGGGGAAAATATCTATGACTTAGCATTAACTTATGACTATCATAAGGTCAAGGAAGGTGGTAAAAAAACAGGTAAAACTTGGCTTGACATAAGGAACATACCCATTCTTGAGATTACACCAACTTTTTCTGGTATGCAATTTTAGATAGATGTTATCACATGGATGGTTCAAAAAGTCAATGAACAACACTTTAAATGATGTCTTGGACAAGATTTTGATTGGAAGAGAAAAATCAATCTTTGCAGGAGTATTTTTTTTTCTTATACACTTGACTCACCACTAACAAACACAACAGCAAATACGCCCCCTGGCCTCCACATAATTACACAGAAAATGGCGTTAAAATCTTAATAAATACATACATATTTTAAAAACTGTAAAAGACTATATCAATTTATAAGGATGGGTTCTGAATTAAAAATATTCTGAAAGTCTAATTAATAAAAGATTCAAAGATAGAGTATTTGGAAGACTGGCTCACTAACAAACTTTTCAACTATCTCCAGTCCAGGACGGAGGTCAGCTGAAAGCATTTTGACATAATTTGCAGTCAGGCAATTGGCCTCTTTTCGACAGAGGTCAGGCGTGGGCTGACCACATACCTCAAGCATGCCCAGAAATTCAGAGGTTGGGTTGCCCAGAGACAAACGACTCGCCACACCTTTAAAACACTCTATCCCTAAAATCAGTTTTGTGCACCTACATTTCAAACAGAGCTCCACACCTAAAGTCAATGTGATGTGATGTGATCGAGTTGCAGCAGCCAGTTTCAATGTGAGGCTGGCAGGTTAAATTTCGGCAACAAGAGTCTCATTATGACGTGGCATCTGTATAGGGACATATCCAGAAGACTCTGATCAAAACCCCCACATAGATTTCTCTAGTGAGAGAGAGAGGACAGAGAGATGGACAGACAGACAGAGAGATTAAACTCACACACAGACAACAACGTTGAAGAACTGAGTGGACTCCATCCTGGCTTGCGGCCCATGGAGAGGCAGGACACTGTGACAGGCTGCACGTGGCCGATCAGTGTCAGGAATGAAACGTCAACGTGTGGCCTGGTAACAGACCCCAGGAGGACTCTGGTGAGAACTCTGCCCTTAATTTCAGAAAGTTTAATTTCTCCCTCAGCTTCAACCACAGTTAACTTGTCCAGCCTCAGCCGTGTTGTTCCTCTCCCAATTTCAGTTTTTTTCCTCAGGTGGAATTATAATATAATACCGACTGATCTCACGGCAGTGTCTTGAGAGGCACGCAAGATAATGTCAACAAAACGGTTTTGAAACAGTTCACAATTCTGTGCATATTTAGAATAATAGAATGGGTGTATAAAGTGTCTGTATAAAAATTTCAGAATTGGAGCAAAAATGAGAGTTTATTGGCTCATGTAATTGGGAAATCCAAGGGTACAGGTGGCCCCAGGGAGCACTAGGTACTTTAAAATCATCCAGAATCTGTTTATTTTTTATCTGTATTACCTGCATCACCCAAATGCTTGACTTATTTTTTTTTATACCAGTGAGGTTTTCCATGCAATGGGTATTACCCTTTTATTTCAACTGCCTTAAGTACAAATTTTATTTCAGAGTGGAGGGGCCAAACAGCATGTATCTCTTGGCTTATGTTAAGTGAGTTTAGTTATATAGAGGAAAGAGATTTCTTGTCAACATTTGCCTATAAATTTCAAGACAAGGACTCTAGTTGGACCAACCACAATCAACATAGCCATGTTTGAGTCAACGATTATGACCAAGAAGAGGGGTTCATAATTAGTCAGACCTGGTCACGTGAATGTCATGGACTATGAGGAGTAATAGATCTTTGGCTTTTCAAAGTAAGGAGGTGCTATTATCAGAGGACGGAGCAAAGAAATATTGGGGGACAAATATCAGGTGCCTATTATCTCGGTGCTCCCAAAGCTCCCTGTACCCCGCTCTTACCTCGGTGATTAACACAATAGAATGACATTCTGCCTTTACTTTTCCAGATAGTGTATGAGTGTCCAATTCACGTTTGTATTCCCAGCACACAGGACCTAATATAGACCAGTTGCTCACAGACTGAGGGAATGAATACATTTTTTTTTTTTTTTTTTTTGGTTAAAACTGCAGAAGACTCTGCTATGCCAGTTCTTCTACGCATATGGAGAATCAACTCCTGTGTGTCCTCATCCCCAAATTCTCCCAGGCTCAAGAGTGCTACTTGGGAGCTCCTTCTCTATATAATTTGTCAAATATTTAGTTGGGATCAATTATGAGCCAAGCGCTATGCAAAGATCTTCAGATGATTCAGAAGAGTGGCTTTCAGAATTACTTCCTTGGTTTCCTAAATGGTGAATAAGAATCTCTGCCCCAAGAATCTTGCAGCCAAATTGCAGCATTTGGTCTAATATAGATAATCCTTAGAAACAGGTGGCAGATGCTAAAATAACCCGTTTGCATGATGTATGATATTGAGGTTCGGAGATGAGATAAACTAAGACCAACTGGAATCCATGGAAAAGCTAGAAGGTCAGGAGGGAGAGCGAGGTTCTGGTGAGAACGAGCAAGAAGGAGCGATTACATTGGGTCTCGTCTGATACAGACACTATGCTGGGTATCTTACAAACACTATCTTATTCTATCTCTCGGAGCCCTGGGAAGTGGGTATTTGTATCCGTACTTGGCAAGGCACAAAACTGAGGCTCAGGGAGGTTAAATAAATCAGTGAAACAATGCAAAACCTGTGAGCTTTAGAACCATGCACCGATGTTCACAATGGTGCGACTTTTTCCCCTATGACGTAGTTAATCATACACACATCACATCAGCCAGTTTTTCCAAGTAAAGAGGACCACACAGGATGTATAACTGATAGATAAATTATACATACGTTAATACAGATAATTATAAAAATGTTAGTAGGGGATGGGAATCAATCATAGGTAATAGATTACAAAGATGCATGGAAAATGAAGACACATGAAAATATTACGTAGATTGATAGATATGTACATATTCACACGGGGACAATATCAACCTTGTTTTGTGAAAAGCCCATTTGGCCAGGTATAATGTGCTCTGGTGAGCAGATAACTGAGTAGTTATGGGGAAGCCATGATCTGCTCCCATCTTCTCCGCTGCTTCTCTGGCCCCATGTCCTTGTCTTTTCTAATCCTCAGTTTCATCGTCTGTAAAACGAGAATCATAAACGAAGCCCAGCCTCCTCTCACAGGGTAGATTTGAGAATCATACAAGGTAATTGTTGGGGAAGAACCTTGGAAATTGTAACATGCTCTGTTTCCTCCTTGGGTTTGGCCTGAGGTGTTTTGCAACTTCCTTTGAAAAGAAAGTCACTCCCATCTCTCACTGGGGAATAGATTATTTTTGGAGAAGATGCCTATGCTTGCTTGCTGCCTACCCATCACTGGATCCATGTTTTATCAGGTTTCGCATTGCCTCTATCTTGCAGCTCAGCTTGTATAATCAAAAACCACTCTGGTGCTTCCCATGTCAGCAAATGATTCTGTTCAATCTCTTGCACTATCTCCAAAGCTAAGCTCAGTAACAGACTGTTTTTTGATGCCAGATGATCTGCAAGCAGGATGAAAAATCAGTAGACTATTTTCCACTCAAGATCAATACTCCTTTAACCTTCCTTCCCTCTGTCCTAGGGGACACATCTCTTCTCACCTCACTGCCTTCTGCCCTCCCACACTCCTCTTTGATTCTCCCCTCTCCCTACTCTCCTACCTCCAGCACGGCCTGGTTACAATTCAGCATGTCTTCCTTTGGAGCTCCCCTGCTAATACCCATCCCACCAGGTTCCACTGGATGGCTTTTCCCAAACACAGAGGCCCTGAAAACCAAGGATTTACTCTCTGACAGACAGGAGACAAAGATTTGCATCTTGCTGTGACAGTGACCAGCGTGACCCAGAGAACTGATTTCACCTGAGTCTTGAGTTCCTTTTTCACAAATTAGGGACAACAATACTTGCCCTGCTTTTGTCCCTTGCAAGCATGAAGCATTGAGAATGAAAGGGCCCTAGGTGTTAAATCCTGTATTTGAAATTTTTAGTAGCAAGCAGTTTATTTATTTATTTTTATTTAAAAATGCGTATAGAGTGCTTTTAATGTGCTAAAAAGTAATCTAAATTTTAAAAATACTAGTCTAATAATTTAATCATAATGATAGCCTTTTAAGGTATATATTAGCAATAGCCCCACGTTATAGAGGAAAAATCAGAGATGAAGAAGGTAAGGAAACTTGTCCCACATGATGTATTTAGCAAGTTATGGCACAAGAATTTGATCCCAGGCACTTGGGTTCAGAAACTGTGATCTAATCACTTTGCTATGTCACCGAAGCAATTCAGTGATCCGTTCTGTGTCCTGTTTTGGACTACATCATGGTGTACTAATACAAGGATAGGCTAGGTTATTCCATGGTAACAAATGAGCACTAACAGAAGTCTATTTTTCACTCAGGCAGAGCGCAGTAAGTGTCTAGACAAATTCTTCAGGGCAGCCGTTGATTGTCTGATGACCCAGAGAACAAGAACCTGATGTTGGTTAGTGGCTTACATCTACCACTCCCACCATGGAGTGCCATTCATTAGTCAAAAATAGTGAACTGCATGGATAGATTACAATAAAAAATCCGGGTAAAGACAGAGTACTACTTGAAGGGGAAAAAAAAGAACATGATATACAATTTAGTTTCATTTAAAGTTAAAATATGTGCAATAAGACAATACAATTTTGCAAGAATATGCACAAAGAAAAATATGCATGGAATATATTAAAATGGATGTACCTGTATGCATTTTCTATCTATCTATCTGGTGAAACAAAAGAGGAAAATAGATAAGGAGTATATATATGAAGTCTGTCTATGAGGTATCCAGCCATGTACTATGAAAAATAGAGACATTTATTGAAGAAGATACAAGATACAAGAAACACTGCACACAGGACAATGACTCCCCAGTCCCCTTCAAAGTAGGCACCTTGGCATCACCTCACACAGTTCTCCCAGTTGCTATCAGCTGCCCTGTCATATTCTCCTGAATCTCATCAACAGTCTGAAATCTCTTCCCTTTCAAAGGTGATTTTAGTTTTGGGAAAAGCCAGAAGTCTCAGGGCAGCAAATCTGGGCTGTAGGGGGCCTGAGTCACCTGGATGATTGAATGTTTTGCAAAAAACTCTTCACGAGACATGATACATGAGCAGGCGTGTTGTGATGAAGCTGCCAATCACCAGTTGCCCATAACTGCAGCCTTCTGAATCATCTGAATAGCTTCCGTGGAGGAATGTTCAAGCATAATGCAAAATTTGATACAGATTTGTTGCTCTTTTCCTTCATTCATTTTGAATGTGACAGCCACACAGTACACATGCTCATTCATTGGTGTTTACTGCCCCCACTGACTGGTACAGTGAAGTCATCATTGTTCATGCATGCACATTCCAGTCCACTCTCCATGACTGCCAGGCTACATCAATGTCACACAAACCATTCGGTTATATTAACAATGGTTAGACCTTTTATGGACAGACCTTGTATATTACAAAAAAAAAAAATACACAGAGGACTTGCATGGATAGATGATGACCACCAGTCATGAAATAAGAAGTAGGATTAGCTTAATTCTCTAAAGCAGAGTTTGGCAAACTGTAGCCCCTGGGCCAAATCTCACCAGCCCCTTGGTTTTATAAATAATGCTATATTGGAACATTCACTTGGTTACATCATATTGTATGGCTGCTTTTGCAACACAATAGCAGACCTAACTATTGGCAAGAGGTACAGACCACCTCACAAAGCCAAAAATATTTACTGTTTTTTTTTACAGAAAAAAGTTTGCACCCTAGAGAACAGTGAAGAAAGAATATTACCTTTCTCCTTATGAGTTCAGTCAAGTTCAGAGTTCAGTCAAGAAAATGGCATCAACTCTGTGTATTCTGTATAAGAATGACTGAATATGAAAATTGAGGGTTTACCCAGCCACTGAGAGCTAAGGGAACAAAGGTTTAGGAGTCATCCCAGAAGAACTCCTCCTGAAACACAGAAGTGGTGGTTCTCAAACATTTTCCAGGACATGACTGCAGTTTGCAAGAATCTCTGGGAAGCTCCTGCCCTCTGTCTCAGTGTGCAGCAGTGAGAGCACATGGTTTCTGAGAGCCTTTTGGCAAGCCACCGTAAATCTCATGACAGTCCCGCATACCTGGCTGCAATTATCCCAGATGATAATATCTTCCTTTTCCATTCTGCTTTCCAAATTTAATGTCTCCCATCATCAGACTTTAAGTGAGAACCATACTGGGCCAGGGGGTCCTAGGAAATGCAGTTTGGCTTTTCCTCCCCACTGCAAAGCAGACTTAGAAGGGGTGACAGTTGATGACAGTCCATGGAACATTGCTCTTTTATTTCCACTGCCCTGAGTATGGCAGGAGTACAAGAAATAGTTATTCATTCTAATGATACTTTGTTCCAGAATACTTTAACCTGAGACTTACAGACTTCTAGGAAGACAATGCTTGGTCTTAAGAGGGTCTGAATAGATTCTCATATCCCTCTCCCATCAGTGTAAGAGTGTGCATGTATCAGTGTGTTCTGTGTGTGTGTATTTCTAGGAAGACATACTCATCATTTTTACCACCAAATGAAAAGTTCCAGGATCCCTCAGAGGGGTTTAGACCATTGTGACCATGGTCTGCTAGACTCTGTGCTCCTTACATGCAGAGGGCTTTGTCTTTTTCATGTACCTCAGAACTCCGCACAGTGTCTGTTACAGAATAGGCTCTCCATGTGTGTTGGTGAAATCAGTAATTAAGGTAACAAACACATAAAACACTCTTCCCAGTGAAAATAGAGAATATGTGTCACTAATTAATTTTTTAATCCAGCAACCCATAGTTAATAACATACTCAAGTGTGACATCAAACCCTTTCAAATGTGTTTCAGCCAAATTTATCTCAGCACCTGGTGCTGAAAGAGATTAGACTATTGTGCAGATAACACAAGCAATGCTGTCATTCCTGATAGGAGAATGCAAGAGCAGAGAATAGGAAGGAGAAGGGAGCAAGCCAGTGGGGCAGGCTCTGGCCCCTGTGCTCTGCCCACAGGGTCGTGTTTTCATAGCTTCATTCTATGTGGCCAATGGGAGCTTCCTCTCCCATTGGCATCCTGCCCACTGGCTACCTCTCCCCTCTTTCTGGGTCAAGACGCCTCTGTTACCTCAATACCTGGCAAGTCCCGAAAACTGAGAAATAACTATAGATGCATGATCTCCTTAAGCCACACCATGCTAAAAGGGTCCTCTTAGCATTACTAGAATTTAGAACATATGGGCTCAAGTCCTAGCACTGACCTTCCTATATGTGTCAGCTTCAGAGAATCACTTGACATGTCTGCATTTTAGTTTCCCACTCTCTAAAATGCGTGTGATGATGGGTATTCTAGCAAATAGGCAGACAGATATAAAATCATCCTATATAGTATTACATGTCAATAAAATGTAGACTGTTAATAACTTTGTTTATCATGCATACTCCAGGATCCTCATACTTGCCAGAGCCTGGAAATTTTAACTCTTGGCTTAAATGAATTAGTCAACAGCTAATTTTGAGACCCAAAATGTCAATACTTACTGAATAATGAGCTGAAACTAACATCTCCCCCACAAAACTGTAACTCAAGCCAAAATTTTTTTATGAGTTCACTAGCCTCTGATTAGCTGGCTTTCCCTGTATTTTTCCCTTCTGATTTCCTGAGTTTATGCAACTTCCTTCCCTAGCTAAAAGCTAAATCCCTGAAAATCTGAATTGAGTGTGCCAAGCACAATTCTGACAGCCCTAAACTAACTCAGGATTTAGTTAAGGCCCCTTGTGTCTGAGCTAAGTGCTCATCTTCTGGGATTCCAGAAGTCCCTAGACATTCACTTCCTCCACCTCCTGGGTTCTCCAAATCTGCTCTCCTTGAAATATAATTAGGACTTCTGGCCAGAATGGAGGTGTAGGTGGACACACTGTGCCTCCTCTCACAACCAAAATTAAGGACAACAAAAATTTAGAACCAAAAAAAAACCCAACCAGAACAAATAGAAAATTGAATCATATGGAAGTCTGACAATGATTTACCCAGACCAGTAAGAGGGGCAAAGTCGGAGGCCAGTGGAGATAGATCCTGGCAGGAAAAAGCAGTGGCCAGTGGTCCCAGATGCGCAGGAAGCAGTTACCAGCATGAGGAGGCAACGAGCAGACCCAGTGAGGCGCACAAGGCAGCTGACCATGGTCACACATTCACGCGCAGATAAACCAAGTGAAAACAGGCAGCGAGACAGAATGTGCAACCCAGAGCCCCAGTGCTGGGAAATAAATCCTAAAAGCACCGAAAGAAAACACCTGTAGGGGTTGAAGTGCCGGGAGAGACTCCCAGCCTCACAGAGGGGACTGAAAACAGAGAGAGTGGAGCAAGCACCATTGTTCCCTCTCTGACCCTGCCCCACATATACGTCACAACTCTCCAACTGGGTTGCCCTGCCCCGGGGAACAGCTAAGGCTCTGCCCCTCATATGTAACAGGAGCAACCAGACCCCTCCCCCAAAAAGAAAAAAAAATGGCTTAAACAAAAAAACAAATCAAACCACCAGAGTTAATACTTTTAAGCGACTAAGAGATAGCCAACCTATCAGATGCACTGTTCAAAGCACTGGTGATCAGGATGCTCACAGAATTGGTTGATTTTGGTCACAAATTAGATGAACAAATGAAGGCTTCGCTAAGTGAAATGAAGGAAAATGCACAGGAACCAATAGTGATGGGAAGAAAACTGGGACTCAAATCAATGGTGTGGACCAGAAGGAAGAAAGAAACAACCAAACAGAAAAGAAGGAAAAAACATGAGGAAGAATTCAAAAAAATGAGGAGAGGCTTAGGAACCTCCAGGACATCTTTAAACATTCCAACATCCAAATTTTAGGGGTAACAGAAGGGGAAGAAGAAGAGCAACAAGTGGAAAGGTTATTTGAATAAATAATAAAGGAGAACTTCACCAATCTGGCAAAGGAAATAGACTTCCAGGAAGTCCAGGAAGCTCAGAGAGTCCCAAAGAACTTGGACCTGAGGAGGAACACACCAAGGCACATCATAATTACATTAGCCAAGATTAAAATGAAGGAGAGAATTCTAGAAGCAGCTAGAGATAAGGGGACAGTTACTTACAAAGGAGATCCCATCAGACTGTCAGCTGATTTCTCAAAAGAGACCTTCCAGGCAAGAAGGGGCTGGAAAGAAGTATTTCAAGTCGTGAAAGTCAAGGCCCTACATCCAAGATTGCTCTATCCAGCCAAGCTTTCATTTAGAAAGGAAAGGCAGATAAAATGCTTCTCAGATAAGGTCAAGTTAAAGGAGTTCATCATCACTAAGCCCTTATTATATGAAATGTTAGAGGGACTTATCTAAGAAAAAGAAGATAAAAAATAGGACAGTAAAAAGACAGCAAACTCACAGTTATTAACAACCACACCTAAAACAAAAACAAAAGCAAACTAAGCAAACAGCTAGAACAGGAACAGAAACACAGAAATGGAGATCGCATGGAGGGGTAGCAACAAGGGAGTGGGCGGATGAAAGAGGGGGAAAAGGTACAGAGAATAAGTAGCATAGATGGTAGGTAGAAAATAGACAGGAGGAGGGCAAGAATAGTGTGGGAAAAGTAGAAGCTAAAGAACTTATGACACATGGACATGAACTAAAGGGGGAATGTGGGTGGGAGAGGGTGTGTATGGTGGAGGGGAATGAAAAGGGGAATGGGACAACTGTAATAACATAACCAATAAAATATTAAAAAAATAAAAAAAAATATAATTAGATGGTCAGCAAGGCCAGAGAGTATGTAGAAAGCCCACAGTTATTCAAACAGGTAATTTGCTAATTCTTCCTGCTTAGTCCATCTCTTTCCAGACCTCAGCTTCCTCATTTATTAAATGGGGATGATGGTTACTAGGCTGACATCCTTGGAGGCAATTAAGAAAAAAAAATGAGTAGCTTTGTCTGGGGCATTAGAAAATGCTTGATAAATATTCCACTTTAGTTGGAATTTGAAAGATAAGAAATGACCACTAGCAAAGGTGGGAAAGATTTTGCCAGATTTTGATATTCTGTTAAAGGTATCAAATAACACTACATGAGAAGGTCAACAAAGGAAATAGCAGAAATCAAGGCATGAGAAGGTGAACATTTAAAGCACACCCAGAGAAGAGAGAGGACTTTGATATGCTAGCATTTTCTAGTGATACAGGAAAGCAATGGGAAATAAGACTGGAATATTGTGAATACTCCAAACTATAAAGGGTCTTGAACACCACGGTAGGGGGATGGATTTTATACTGAACTGGAGAACTCTTTTCAAAGAGCTTTAAAGACTTTGACTTTTTAAAAACTTTTTTAGAGCTTAAACGTTTTTGTGTATGTAAGTGTATCTAGTCGTTAGAAAATTACTTTATCGGCTGTGTGAAAGATACAATGTGAAAGTATCCCACAAAGTGCATTCTGAAGGCACACATTCAACTGCTGGTTAAAAGGTGTCACACATATATAACTACACACTCATGCCCACAGATTCACACATAGGAATCACACAACACATACTGTTGAAAGAACAAATGAGTTGGGATTAACAAATTTTCAGTTCAATCAAGCTAATCAAGATTTTTGTTATCGATTTTGTTTCCTTTGCCTATTTAACTGTAGAGCTTCCCAGGACATCTGATACACTGATATGCTTCATGTATCTCCAAAAGGGGAAAGAATAGGTGAGTTTTCATAATTTCATTTGTCATAGAACTTCTTTCATCATGCAAACCATGGGGACCAGTGCTCTAATATGGAAAACACTGTGGGGAGCATTAGATTAAAAAGAGAGATTGTAGGCAGTGAGCCCTTACAAGGAGCAATTTAGATAACTCAAGAAAGCAAGCGTGGCACCTGAAGTACAATAGTGCCAGATGGGTTGGCGAGGAAGAAGGGCTTAGGGGACTCACTATGAAAGCAACATGGACAAGACTTAATGATTAAACTGATGTCAGGAAAGGAGATGAAGAATCAAAATGATTTCTGCATTTTTAATCAGGGAAATTGTGGCCCTATGCTGTTTATATAACTTGACCCTGAAGTAATTTATGAAAATCCATTAGAACAGAGGTGTTCCTTTTATGTTTGCTTTCAAGAGGTATCCCAAAATGAGAAAAGTGAAAATTCCCTGAAATTGCCACTCACCTGCATGATTCGGTGTAGGTATGTATGTGTGCATCTGTCTACCTATCTTATAGATTTATATGTATTTAGTTAAATATCTGTAAATATCTTAGACATTTGAATGCAAATGTTTCCTACAATATGCACACAAATGAATAAAGTCATTGTGGCATCTTTATTTATAATTTAAATAAATTTTTTAAATGTCAGAAAAAATTGGTAATAAATGTCAGGAAAATTGTTAAACACATCTGAATGTATTAATACAACATAATACTGTGAAGCCATCGTAAGTCATGTCTTAAAGAAGAAAAACCTCCTATTGTATAACGTAAGTGTCAAAAAGAAAGGAGGTTATAAAGCAGAATATACTGGCAAGTTTGTTAAGGAAAATTTGTTGGCCTTACATGCATAGAAAAACTACCATATAGAAACATAGCAATATTTTAACAGTAGTTTTATTCAGACAGGAGAATCAATGGTAGCTTTTGGTTTTGTCTACATATATTGAATTTCCCAAATGCCTATGTGGTACTGATTAAATAGAAAAATATTTGTATTTTCAGTGGGATATATTTTTTAGCAGAACATAATCATGATTACTATTATTGCAGAAAAGATACAGTAGTTTTGCCACTCACTTTGCTATCCTTCTTTCCGTTGGAGCAAGTTATTGAGAGGATGTGACTGCTGGTTACCTGTGAGCTGGACCTGGGCAATCGGAGGCTATTTATGTCCTCACCTGCCCTTGGAATGTTCATTCTGTCCCCCGTTCCCATAGAGGAGCCATTTCAAGGACACGACCTTGAAAGAGCAATGTGCTATTGGGACCACCTAGATGGTATACATGGCTGAACCCTGTTGAGGACTCTATATAAACTTTTACGATTCTGGTGGGTGGATGTAGAGATCTACTAGTCTTGTGCCCAAGACAAGCCTAGTATGTAAGTTCAGTTTCTTATTAAAACTTTTACCTACAAATCTGGAACAGTCTGCCTCTTTCTTTGCTCCCTCCTTGTGCTCCAGGTATGGAGGCCAGTTTTCCTCAGAAAACTCCTGATGTTGCAACACAATTTCTTTCATCCATCCTTCTATCCTCTCCATCCATCCACCCATCTCTCTAGTCCAGAAACATTGAGGACACACAGCATATGCCAAGTTATTTTCTAGGCTGCTGGGTTACACCATGTCCTCTAGGCGTTCTAGCCGCAAAGTCAGTGAGGGAGGGCCAGCATCAACCAGTTCGGTATATTTTTGGTCCTCAGTCTTTGCTGAAGGCAGGAAGCACATCAAGTGCAGAAGAAGAGCCATTTGGTTCTCAAGATATTTGTCAAAACCAGAGCTGACTGCGCAGAGAGAGGAAATACCCATGGATAAATCCTTCACACGTATCTGCAGTAGCTGGGACAGGGTTGGGAAGGGTGAAACCTAATGTCTTTATGAAGTTGAGAAGCGACACATGGACAATCACAAGAAATTAGGGTAAATAACAAAATTGAGAGCTGTGGGAACCTAAGAGAAATGGCTACAACCTGAAAAGTCAATGAAATCTTTAGAAATGTAAACTCTCCAGAAGCGAGGGAAACACGATGCTGATTTGAAATTAGGGGGCTGTAGATGGAGACAGCAATGTGCCTACCGAGCCCTTCCTCTGTGTGCAGGCAAGTTTGTGCGTGGGAATGTGCCTTTGAGGTGGGGTCATGGGGAGGCATTGTGGACAGCCCCGAATTAATGGGTTGGAAGCTAGTAATTTGGCTATGGGGAGGTCGTATAGAGATACCATAAATCATGAAGGCGTTGACCAAAACTTGGTTTTAAGAGCCCTGAGATCTTGGGGAATTTGAAACTTGGGAGTATATCATTTTGAAAGATTAGCATTCCTTTTTTTTCTTCTACCAAAAGTTGCAGAAGTCTATTCTCTTAGACTATTCCCTTGTTCCAAGTTATTAGCCACAAGGGCTTTATCATGACTCACGCTCAGAGCAAACCCCACCGCTACCCCTTTAAACTGGGGGATTTGCGGAGCTACTCCATGACAGCACATCCAACGATAAGCTTTGAGCTTGGTTGAGAATGGTGGGGGCCATGGCAAAGCGGAGATTCCACTTCAGTCCTTCGATGCACACACGTACACACACAGTCAGACCGTTTTCTGGGTCTAAGCCCCGATGGTTAGAGGGGTTTTGCCAGAAATGAATGCGATGCCTTAACAAAATATTAGTGAACCGAGTGATCTAGGCTTAAGCAGAGATGTTTTCAACTAGGAGACCTAGTTTTCACAGAGTAGAAGGTGGCCACTATCCAGCTCCACCTGGAGGATAAGACTCTTTGGAGAAACATTGGGTATTAGCACCCTAGGCCCAGGCTTAGTGGCTTCTAAGGGGCATGACAAATATGGCAGCTTCACAGGCAACGGGCACTGACAAGCAGGAGAGAAGAGATACGGGCCTCTTTGGGGTGACGGCGGCTGCCAGACTGATTTGTGAACACACGTTAAGTCCTCTGAGAACTCCTGAAAATTATTAAGAAAGGGTGAAGGGCGATCGGCGTGGCTAGCATGAGTCACTGTGAGAAGGTAACTGAGCCCCTGTCATTTGAGCATAAATGTCAAGGCGATTACTATTGTCCTCCCAGGCTAAGAAAGACCCTGATTTATGAGCTCTGTATCTGGGGAAGGAACGAAACCAAAGCCGAACTTCTGTTCCTTATTCGCCCCCCACAGATGCACGCATTCCCACACCCCAAGTGTGGCACTTTTTCCACCATCTGCTCCTTTGCGCTTGACAATAAGACCAAGTTAGGGGAGATCACGGGATATTAATTCCTTTTTCTTTCCCCAACCAGGCCTTTTTACTATCCTAGCAGGTAAGACTAGTTCTTTTACTTTTTAAAATTAGTTTCTCATTCAGCTTTGCATAGGGCATGGGGACTGGGAAATGGAAAAAAGAGAAGTGGGCTTAAAATGTAGGTCAGCTAGTAAGTTATTTACAAGCATCGAGGATGACAGAACGGGGGGATACTCAGTCGAGTCCTTAGAGAGGGCCTAAAAGACAGACGTAAAGAAGGACAATTGCACCTCTTTGAGGGTCAAAGCCACTTTCCTGAGATGCTGAAGCAGATCTTTATTTTTTCCTAAAACTCAACAGACAGCATCTTCAGAACCTAATTTGATTTTGATTGATTTTTGAAACTTGAAACACTTCTAAACTAATTTTCAGTATATTACTCTTGTCAACGCTTAAAGATTTTGTCAGGAAGAATTTGCTGAACAGACATAGTAATTTTGTTTCTCACTCTGGCATATCACCCCTAAAGAGGAAACCGGGGGGGGGGGCTCTGTCACTACAGCTGCTGCTGTTAGAACATCCATTGCAGTTACTTCGCTGCTATATGGGGGGCCTTCAAGCAGTTCAAGCTGTACCCCTGGGAGCTGCACGTATTTAAATAAGAATTTCATGGAACCATTGACTCCTCTTAGGTCAGACCTGGGATATAGAGGAGGGAATCGAGGGCTGAGGAGAAGGGATTCATCCAAGGTCATAGAGCAGTTTAGTGGCCAACCTGTGATCAGGTTAGAGCAACCTATGAGCAAAGAGCATCTTCACCTCTTTAGCCTGTTTCTGTCCCCACTCTATCAAGAAGCACAGAAATCAGGTCAGCCCTGCATTGGTCATTGTTAGTAGGATCTCGTGAATAAATACATCAGCAATAACTTCAATGGCAGAAGGGGTGTCAAACTGAGGTCAAGTCACCAATCGATAGGCAGTAAAAGCCACTTGAAAGCCCAGCACAATGCTGCCTTTACAGAGTACAGTGTTAACAGCGTCTCCCCCTTTGGTCAAGCCAGTAAGCAGATCTCTCGGGGGCCACTGGAAATAGCAGCGACATTACAAAATAATAACCTCTGCTCATGTCAACGTTATGCTGGGAGGGGTGTCAAAGAGTGATTTTCTTTTATTGCTTTCGCCACCCACGGTGTGTGGCATGTGGACAGATGGACGAGCTCATCCTAACAAATAAGTAACAGGGACAAACTGTGCGGGCTCAAGCTGCTGGTCTTTGTTCGACAAGCAGGCACCTGTGATTGTCTGGGTAAAGATACCAGCAGAGGCAAAGCAAAGCATTATTCAGGAGGGGAGCAAAATTAATAGTGATTCCTCAAAAATATAAACATGCTAAGCCTCAGCCTCACAGGGCTGGTAGCAAAGTGTCTGTGTGGTAGCATTTGGGGGAAACGTGAGAGATTTCTGGGGTGGAGTTCATTGCAGAAGCTTTTTGGAAAATATGGGAAATGAATTAAACATTACAGTGTAGAGTTTAGCAAGACAGAGGTCCTCTGAGCATTGTCCAGGGACCTGGATCACCAGCATCATCAAGGAACTTGCTAGAAAGGACTGTACATCCTTGGTCTCCGTCCTACTGGATCAGGAACTCTGGGTATGGGTCCCAGTCATCTGCACTTTAAAAAGCCCCATAGGTGATGCTGATGGCCATTCAAGTGTGAGGACGATGGAAGGAGGGACTGTGGTGTAAAGAAGGTTAACAGAAGTTTGGGCCAGTTCTTCCGCCAGCAACTCTGCTGCAGCTGCGAAAGCTCAACTAAGATGCAGTGATTATTACATGGCGCTTTCCTATCACAAGGCTCCCAAACATTTGTCAGCTACTGCCTTTTGTCATAATTATCACTTGCAAAGTATTACTGGTGCACAAATACTTCACTTTTATAGTCAAAGCAACTAAGGATTAAAGAGGTATGTTACTTGCTCAAACCACAGGAGAGGAAACAGAAGCACCGATTTCTGAAAGTTAATCAATACTCTTACACCTGCACCGCTCTGTCATTACGTTTCTTTCCTGTTGATGAGAAGTGTTTTGGAATCTTCTAAATTTTCAGGATTTCTCTAGCATGTGGCTGGCACCTTGCAGGCCATTTCTGAAGACTGATAGTGACATTTGGGACCCTCTTTTGAGAAGGATTCTGAGCCTGCTTCTGGAGTCAGTGCAGAAGAATGCCGTGATGGAGTAAAGATGTATGCTGTGTGCATCGAATGGGAGATGGAAGCCTATGTGCAATACTTATGAATGTCCCCTGCTTTCAAAATGGTCTTGGTCTGGCTCTTACTCTATTCTTTGGTTAGGACCCAAGAAGTACAACCTATAGAGGAGTCGGATCTGGTTAGGAGGATTATGAAATAGGGAGGAGGTGATGAAGAAAGAAATGCTTATTCTTACTCACCTTCCTATCATCTCAATAGTCATTGTGGTTCATCCTAATTCCAACTAGCATTCTCCAGTTTGAAGAGAAACTACCAAAAAAGCTGGCCTTGGCTGTGTGGCTCAGTGGATTGAGCACTGGCCTGAGAACCAAAGGGTCACTGGTTCGATTCCCAGTCAGGGCTCATGCCTGGGTTGCATGCTGGGTCCCCAATAAAGCACATGTGAAAAGCAACAACACATTGATGTTCCTCTCCCTCTCTTTCTCCCTCTCTTCTCTCTAAAAAGAAATAAATAAAATATTTTTTAAGTTAAAAAAAAGCTCACACTCTGCTTTCATTATAAATACACTCCACTGGCCCTAGAAATCCATTCCTTTAAAATGCTGGACATGTTCTTAATGGCACATTTTTTTCATGGCAAGTTTCTTGGAAAGATTTCTGTGTGCTTGGCCTGCCAATCCCCTTGAATTTCCCTGATACTGTTCTCTTAGGAATGAAGGGAAGCTTTCCATTTTTCTGGCTTTGTCCTCTTAACCTCTGCTGCCCCCTCTAAAAAAAATAATAAATAAAACCTCCAAGCAAACAAGCAGACAAAGACCATACAATCAACCAACCAAAAATTTCAAAAGCATCAAGTGCTTGGAAACATCTGATTTTATTGTTGGGTGTGAATCACTTGCAAGCTCAGGCTCAGTTCTTAATTGCTCCCAGTTGCCACTTTGTGCTGAACCCACAGACCAAACCTTTGTCCAAATCCTGTGTGATAGAGCAATATTTTCATTTCCTATAATGCCAGCAATGAACATTAGCTTTCCCTTTGGCTCTTGCTAATTTCTAGGGATTTCACAGCAATTTGGAGAAAGGCCTCTCCCCATGGTTTCCAGCCCCAGTTGGCTTGCTTGGCACTGCTCTCCAATGGTCCCCCTACCCTTTCCTAATATCGTATCTGCAATCATTACACATTTTGCTGTGATTTTAATTAGAGGACATGTGGTATCTTTTAATATTCTTCTGCACATTGAGGCTCCTGAGCACTTGTTACTAACCAATGCCTCAATATAATTTAGAAGCTGTGGCTTCATAAGCAAGTCCTCCAATCTTTTGATATTAAATTTGCAAATTAATCTCTGCTGTATGCATCACTGGTGATTATCTTGGCCTAAATTATGCATCCTTCTTAAAGTTGGAAAACAACAGCCCTTCCCATCTGACAGTGCATCTATATTCGTATATCCTTATCTCTAAGGAGAGGTTTGTTTTTAACCCTCTGTAGTTACTCCTGCCTTGTTTGCCATCCCACACAAGGTTATAATAAGAGCAAAAGTAATCTTGTGGGTCTCCACTTAGCCCCTCTTGTGGCTTCCCATTGTCTCTAGGAAAAACCCAACCACCCATTTAGCTTTCCCAAAATAGCTTAAATACCAAGTGAGAGTTATATAATTATAACTCTATTATTAGAAAATATGTCTAGGACTAACTCATAATTTCATTCTGTGTTATTCCTCCAAGGGGGATTGTATGGTATAGTGGGATGTACACAGTCCCTGAAATTTCAGGGACCCTGATGCAATTCCAGGATTCAGTATTTACTACTTGTCACATTCCTAGAAAACGTCTTCCCTTTCCTACACCTCAAATTTTATTGTCAGTACTCATGGGGTTGCTATGATAGCACATATCTGGTTCTCAAAAGGCAAACTTCATTTCCCTTACTTTTCAGGGCAATCCTCAAGTATTAAAGGACTACATTTAAGTATGGACTATCAGGAAATGTAAATTAAAATAGTGGGAGTATTTGTAGTTTTATTTTTGGAAGTGGGGTTGGAAAGAGCAAATAATCTTTGTAGACTGAGCATGAAGAAAGAAATCATGAAATTAGATCATATATCCAGTACTTCCATATGTGGTTCCGTGGGCTCTTCCTATTGGGAATGCGACCTGTTCTCTTCATTTAATTTGAACCCCTTGGCTCTGGCTTACAAGTGGGCTGCACAAGTTAATTATAACTCTTCTCTCAGCATTTGTGTTAAAGCGCCCAAATGAAGCCAGTGACTCACCAAATGATCTGATAATCTTCCAGCAAAAAAGAATAATATCTAATATTTAATGTTGGAAACTTCTATGACAGCACAACAATCAGTAGTGGAAATCTGGATCAATCAATTTTCCAGAAAATTATGGTCTATGTGCCCTGACTGATGTGGCTCAGTTGGTTGAGCGTCATCCTGCACAGCAAAAGGTCGCTGGTTCAATTCCCAGTCAGGGCACATACCTGGGTTATGGATTCAGTCCCCAGTTGGGGTGCATTCAAAAAGCAACAGATCGATGTTTCTCTCTCACATTGCTATTTCTGTCCCTGTCTTTCTCCTTCCCTACTCCTCTCTCTATACATAAATAACATCTTTTTTTTTTTTAAAGAAAATTTGGTCTATCCTAAAGCTCAGAAAACTCAGACCAAGCTATAACCAAAAATGGGGAACTAAGAATTCAAACCAAAATAATTCCTTGTCTTGGTGTTTGACAGTACTGGAAACAGGCATACTTTCATCTTTCTGGGCTAAGCTACTCTAGGTGAATGCATACATACCTGTTTTCTTTGCTAAACAATGCTGATAATAAACAAACATAATTTAACTGCTCTAGGAAATACCTGCTCCTGGAAGATAAGACTTTGAACCAACTAACAGCTTATTTATCAAGATTAATATCCTAACCATCAAGAGTTACTTTAAGACCCTCACCTCACTATGCCCATCAATATGAAACTATGATGTCACAGTCTCTGCCCAATCCCAACTAATTTCCAGTTTGCAACACTTACCTTAAATTCACCCAATACAACTATATATATATATATAATCGGGAAACACTAGTGAGACCTGCAGTAAATCTAATAATAAACTTAGCTTTTCTTGACTCTTCTGGTTGTCTTTTGGAGAATCCGCAGTGGACTCCATTAAGTATTTATTACAAGACTAATTGTATTTAACTCTTTAAAACTTTGTTTTCTACTTTTTCATCTTTTTGGTTATTTCCCCAGGAAAAAATGAATTGTTGAGCACTAGGAGCTATCCTACACACTGAAAACGTACTGCCCTGGCTGTCATGGAGTATCTGTTCTAGTAAGGAAAGAAATATATATTTTTTAAGATGACAAAAGTAATGATACCATTACAGTTGTAATAAGTGTGTTAAAGGGAAGTTTCTGAGTGCTGAGAGAGCATGTTGAAGGGTAATTTCTTTAAGCTTTGCGTGGGGGTATGTTTCGAAGAGCAGGAACAGCGATCCTGAGCAGGTAGCATTTGAAACAAAAAGAAGTTCAAGGGGAGAAATGCCACTGACAGAAATGATAGCATGTCCGATGACTCAGTGTCACAAAGACCTTTGTTTAGGGTAGGGACAGAGTGAAGGCCAATCCAGTGAAACCATAGAGAGCAGCAGGGAGGTTCACTGGAGTTAGGCTGGTATTCATCAGACTTGTCGTATATGACAAGCATTTACATTTGTAAGTTAGTTGGTGCAAGCTGTTTCATCAATCCCAGCAAGTCTCTGCCTCTAAGACACGCAGCACCTCACATCTAACATCTGAAGATCTGTCCATGTTAACATCTTTTTCTGTTCTCTCTTCTGCAGCCATCTGCTTCCTCTCACTGCTTTTACTTTCTCTTATTTTACCCAACTTTTTCAACCCCCTGTGCTTGTTCTGTTCCCCTTGCTATGCTATATCTAGGACAGGCCCCCTGCAGCCAATATTCCACGGTATTTGGGGCCTCTTAAGGGCTGGAGGTGTTCTTGCCTCCCTGGCATTAAGTCCCTTGAAAATAGGTTTTAAAAAGACATAGTCAATAAAGTCTTTCTACAGCTTAAGTAACATAATGCATTATCGACTCCTCCGGACATATGGTCCCCACTGCTGCCAGCTGTAATGAAGGAACTGTTCCTAGTTCACCAGAGTTAATGGGCCTCTGGCCTTGCTCATCTTATTTCTGGAGCAGTTTACTCCCCGGGGAAGCGGATTGCCTCAACTGCATCCCTAGTTGGGAGGTGGTTTTTGCGCCAGGACCATAAAGAGAGTTTATGTTTGTTCATAGAATGATTGTGGCAGTTTGGAATTTGTTAGATGTTCATGCCATTGGACAATACAATTCTTGTTCTTCACACCATACCTCCACGTTTTCTACTACAACATGTAATGTAGGATTCAAAATGTTATTAAACCCATGCATGCAACTAATTCTCATTCACAATCCCAGTGTAAACCGATAAAAGCAAAGGGGCTCTGCTGGAAGCAGGGGTGGGACTGAGAGCCAACACACCAGACACCAGCAGTGCTGCTCAGTCCCCGGAATCGATGAAGGGATGAAGGGCAGTCGGATGAAACAACGCAGCTTGACTGTGGGTTAGGGCAACATGGTCAACAATAGAAGCCAAAAGCAATAAACACTTAGACATTATCAACAAAATAATGCAGACTTTCTTCTAAAGGCACATCCCAGCTTGTCAGAACAAAAGGCAAGTCTCCCATTGCCATGAATTAGGAAGGAACTACAACTGAGGGTAGAACTGCATTAGCTTACACTGTACCTGGGAGTGAGGGTGGTCCCTAAATGAGAGACTGGAGGGTTTAATACACATTTAGATAGAGGACCTTGCGCTCACCAGGAGGCAAGATGAGAACTGTTTCTCGGACCCATTAAAGTGGGGCTCCCTCATGGAAAGAAGGGAGTATACAAAACCATTGTTCACATAGTATAAATTCGTGCTGTATGAAAACACGTAGAGTTTAAAGACTTGTCCCTCTGTCTCCAGTCTCTGGGTGAAAAAGATCCTTGAAGAATCTGTGAAATCAAAATCATAACCCTATTTCATTTTTAGTTCTTGGGGTTTAATTTATGTATCTTTATGATTTGTGAGGTAATGAGCTTTGCTATTAACATACCAATGACCCTAGGTCAATGGTCCCTTTTGGGGCACATGGAAAATTTCAACACATTTTCTCCCTAGAGAGATATGCTCTCAACTCAGGCTGTACAGGAAGAGGAGCTTAAAACCACAAATCACGAAACATGGGAGGAAATGATCCGGAATGAGCAAGAGGCAACAGATGAGGGGAAGAGCTGATACCACTACCATTTCAACCATATGATGTTGTAAACTATAAAATATTTTTAAATAAAGACACACAAAAGACATACAATTAAACCATAAAACATCACTCAGATACAATGGAAATTAGCAGGTAGATAAAGATAAACGTTAATATAGTAATTGGATAGCAAATCCTTGTCATGGTGGCCGAACAGCAGTTTAGACCAGCCAGAGACTTGAACATGACCTGGAATCCTCATGTATAAGCTATGAACCAAACTTTGTTATGCTGTCTCAGTTTCTCCCCTGTGCTTGAAAATAACCAGGGCCAAGGAGACCTAGATCAGAGCAGGCACTACTTATTGCATACATTCTTGTAGAACTGCTGTAAATCATCCATTTAACAGAACAGTCTGCAAATTTTTTGATGTTAGAAGGTGTCTATAACTTCACAGAAACAAATGCCCACCTGCTAATAAACTCTGAAATAGTAAGATGTGTCTTAGATCAGGTAAGACTTGGTCTTTGTTTTAGTATTTCTGACTTTGGAACAAAACATCTTTTTGTTTATAACCTGTTCTGTCACCTCTTTAATGGACAGAAGGTGAATTAACACGAGGTTGGACAAACTCAATGGTTAGCAAAATTTCCCACTCCAGGATAGCAATGTGATTTCCACAAAAATGACTAAACTCTGTCCAATGTCATACTTTCCTGAAAACTAAGTCTCCTAAGCCAACAGAATAACAAATATTCTGCATTATTTTATTTAATCTAACAACATTTTTCATAATTTAGCACCTTTTCTTTTTCATTTTATAGATAAGAAAAGCAAGGCCTGTAGAGGCTGAGTGAATTATCCAAATATAAGCAAATTTAGAAAAAAATACAACACAGATTAAATTAAAAATTAAATTAAATTTAAAAACAAATATGAGCGAATTTTAGGCTTTAACAACAACATCAAAACTCATGTGCTCAATCATTACACTGCTTTATATGTCTTTCCTTTGAATTCTGAATCATGATTAATGCTTACTCAGAGTTGAGGTTGAAATTCTGAGCACCCGTGTTGGAGTTATATGACCAGCTGCCAAATGAATTTGATGATGTGTGTCTCTGCTTTGCTTTATTTTTACCTAATCTAGTAGTAAAGAACAGAAGCTAACAGGAAAATTCAAACCTACCAACTCCTACTAGGGTCAGCTGTTCTGCTAAAACACAGCTGTTAGAGACTCTCAATTCAAACGTAAACCAAGGTTCAACTTATGGCAAGAATATGTCTCTCTCCAGACTCATCTGAGACAGCCACAAAACAGTGGTTGTGATGAAGGACACTGAGAGTTCATCACTGATATAGAAACAGTAGGACATGAAGGACAGGGGGATTGTAGAAAGCAACTTAATTGTCAGGGTAAGTAGCAGAGCGGAAACAGAAAGCATTGTGGAATGTTTTACGGAAGGCATCCTGGGTGCAGAGAGTGCTCCACGGAAGGGGAAATGATGAAAACAAACTCCAAGGAGTCTCTCCCCCCTCTCTCTTTCCCTACCTTTCTTCTCCTCTCTCTCTCTCACCCACTCCCCTCCCCACCCAGCCCCAGCAAACCTTTTTAGGGTCTCTGTCCTCACTCCACTATATCTCCAGGACCAAATCCAGGAAGAATAAAACATCCATGAGTTTACCACTCTATAGTGGTAAATTATAGACTATAGTCTTCCAGGTCTTTCTTTTTTAAAAAACATTTCCATTGTTTGCCCTGGCTGGTGTGGCTCAGTGGATTGAGCACTGGCCTGTGAACCAAAGGGTCCCCAGTTTGATTCCCAGTCAGGGCACATGCCTGGGTTGCAGGCCAAGTCCCCTGTTGGGGGCGTGCAGGAGGCAACCACACATTGATGTTTTTCTCTATCTCTTTCTCCCTCCCTTCCCCGCTCTCTAAAAATAAAAATAAATAAATCTTTAAAATTTCTTTAAAAAAGTAAAAATTTTCATTATTACTACCAATTTCATCATGATAATCAATGCTTATTTCATTCAGCTACTGCTTTCTAAGCCTTCTGTACATGTCTGGTATGGAGCTCATTTCTTTAGATGCATTAGTGTATGTGAACCTAAAAATTCTGCAAAGGTAACTGTTACTGTTTTCCTTTCACAGATAAGGAAAGTGCAGTTGAAAGATGTTACCTTACAAATGGAAGGACAAGAATTGGAAATTGGGTCCTTCTTTCTATGGCTCATGCTATTAACCAGTAGGCTATACCACCTGTCTACATCAACACATATAAAATAACCTTACAAAGATAAGCTTACAAAGATAACAAAAAGGGTGCTATGGTAAATCATTTTGAGAAATGCCAGGCTAATATAATTAAACTGCTGCATATCATAATATGCATGTTAAATTTCCTGCAGAAAGATTGAATATAAAAAAAGTATTAGCCAATTTTTTTATTCGACGAGTGGGTCTTTTTTTCACAGCACATCTCATAAGACAAGTGCTCTGCAGAACACAGATTGGAAAATGCCTTCATAGACTGATATTTCATTGCAGTAAATTTCACTTAATTATAATTGCCAAAACGTAGGTGCTCATAGTGGGCAAAATCAGGCAATCAGCCCCTTTATAGAATATCATTTTGGCCAGACTTCTCTCTGCCTGCATATGTTGTAAGTTTCACTGAACATCTGGAAGAGATATGTCTCATGTCACTCCACGTTGCGTGGGGAATGTTAATGACACTCACACTCTTCTTTCCAAGAAACTTCATGACTCTTTCTCACTTTTTTTCCCTTGAACACCACAGAAGCATTTTATTTAACCAGAGACATTTAACAAAGCCACTCATTCAGAGTCCTTTTCTTGAACTCAACTTTCAAAACTAAAATGTGTGAAAAAGTTACTAAAAAAAAAGAACAAAATTTAACTCAATAACTTTTATCAAAAATCAGAAAAAATTTACCAAGCTTCTCACAAGTGTCCAGACATTTGTAAAGTAGTTTTCCTGATCTGGACAATCGATATTTATAATTTGTTTCTGTCTGCATTCCTCTCAGTCTATTGGCAATTATCATCATGGAGATAATCAATAATGAAATGAAATGGGCAAAAAGACTGATTGAATGTGGAAAATGGAGAGCTGTTCCCTGACAGATGTGGAGAAAGAGGTCCAAAATGTTAAAGGGGAGTGAAGGCATAGTCTTTGTTTAACATTAGACCCAGGAAATGGCCCCCGGGGATCCTCTCAGCTTTATAATAGTGTATGTTTGTGGACTGGAAGAGAAAAAGGGAGAATTCTAGTCACACTGCCTTTTGAGGCTTCAAAGTTCTTTCAAACAACACAGTGAGTCCTGGACCCTGGGATCACAAAACACATGAGTGAAAGTGTGTCTGAAGATTACCCAATACAATGATTTTACACATGGTGTTCTGTGGAGCAATAGGAGAGAAGCAAAGGAACCTGTGGAGTTAAAAGTTTCAGGCCCACATCGTTTATGTCAATGAAAGCAGCCCCATGTTTTGATTGGAGGAAAATTAACATTTAATTAAGGTGAGACTTCTAGTCATCATACTGTTTGGAGCTTTTTCCATTATCTCCATGATCTTTATCTAACACCTGAAATAATAAAAAATAGTTCTTTATTTGGGTAAGTACAGAGGCATAGTCTAAATAGAGGCTGAAGGGGAACGCAAGAAAGGCTCAGAGGAGGTGGGGTTTGGCCACAGGAAGCAGAAGCTCCAGAGACTCGTTGGCAGCTATGGATTGCACTAGCAGGTACAGGGGCAGCGGGATGGGCACTTCAGCTCTTGGGTGTGAATGCCAAGTACACACTGGGGAGACAGGAATTGATGTAGGTTGAGGAGTCACCAGGCTCTGTGAACCCTCCTCTCTCCAGGCCTTTAGAGCAAGCAGCAATGATCAGGGGGACCATTTTTTCCAGGTGGGAGACAAGGCAGAACCTTCTGGAGAGATCAGTGGAAGAAGCCATTCTCCCACTGCTACCTATTTCTTAATCTTACTGGGAACAGCCAGGGAAAGACCTTAGTAGACGCTCCTACCCTTAGAAGAGTCTGCTGTTGGCCAGAAGTTACACTCAATTGTAAATGTAAGCTTCTGGGCAAGAATTATAAGATACGTGAACACTAGCCCTCAGGTGCGAAAACAATAAAAAGAGAAAAACAGAGCTAATAAAAAAGTAGAAAAAATTATAATAAGCATAACTAGCATTCCAGTGAAAAAGGAAGGTGGAGATTTCATGATGCAAAACCAAGAGACTATGTAGAAGAAGGAAATCTTAGTATTGAAATGAGAATCATTATATAATGGAAATAATAATAGGAACAACGGAAGAGAGGGACTCAACAGTGGAATAGACAGAGTCAAGGAGAAATTGGTGACCTGAAAGATCAAGCTGTAGAAATCTCCTGGAACTGTATCTCTGCCACACGAGATGCACCCCCACACCCTTGAGAAAGGACTCAAAGTCCAGCTGCTGGGGCATACTTGCCTGACAGTCTTCAGCCATTGGCTTCATCAGTGGCTACCTTGGCTTTTAAGTCAAGGTCATACTATTTTCAGGGCCGCCCCCGCCCAATGATCTGGCAAAACATGTGAGGTGGGACTCTTCTAATAAGCCATCTTTGTTCTGGAGTTCTCATTTGAGCGGGTAGGGACTTCAGGTCGTTACAGTGTCCTGACAGCTCCCCCAACCCAATCCTGCCACTCCCTGTGGATATCAGTAAATATTTGTACTCCTGATTCCAGCACAACATGGGATTCCTGGCAAACCACAGCTGCCACAGCACCAGAAAGGTAGAAGGCGATACAATGTTTAAAAGAGAAGTTAAATAGCATGGGAGGTGTGGTAGTCAGAAAATGTGAATATGGTACAAAATGTATTTAAAATAAGAATTGTATATACAACTAAATTATAATTTGAATCTGAGTGGAAATAACATTTATAGAGGGAAGACTTAGGAAATCACTAGCAAAAATATTTCTACAGAATCTTTAAAACATGCACGTAAAGAATATTAAATAGAGAAGGAAATAATGCTAGGTGATATGAGTAAAGAAAATAACACATTGGTGTCTGGATTAAATGTGAAAAATATACATATTTACATATTTTGTATAATAATCTGGAGTTAATATTCCAATGTTACCAACCAAGTGGTGGGAGTTGGAGACAAGAGGACAATCACATTCCATGTCTTGAACACATGGGAGCTATAGATGCTGATTAACCTTGGATGTTGCTAGGAAAAAAGTAAAATGTCTCGTAAAATTTTAGGAGAACCATTAAAACCATAGAAACACAATATGTAACTTCCAAACTAAAAGAGGGAAAAAATAAAAAGAATACATTGTCAATTTAACAGAAACAGAAAAGGGAGTATTAAAAACAGAAGTGGATAAAGAAGAAAATAATAATAATAATAAGAGACAATAATATGCTACTTACAATAAATAGTTCTCTTAAAATAACAAGGAAAAACATATGCAGGACATATAAACAAAAAAATTGAATAGAAGTGTTAATACCGGATATATAAAAATGTAAGGCTAAAAAGGGGGAAAAGAGAATGTCTCATATCAACAAATCTAAAAATACATCAAGAAGGTGAAACATTTATGAACTTTGTCTTCACCTAACAATATAGAGAGTTAAGGTCCAAATGTAGTTTCAGCAAATTCCATATAATTGTACATTAAACTGACTGTATTCTCTGAGAAAAGAAATAAAATTAGAAATAAAATAGAAAGGTTGGTTGGTAAAATATCTCAGTACCATGAATAAACATTCTAGTTATAAAAAATGACTCCGTTGTTTAGGAACTTTGAAAGCAAGGGTTTAACCGTATGTCAGGGCCACGTTAGAACTCTAGACACTGATGTGGTTTGGACAAGGCCGTGTGACGCGGTTCAGAACCCAGGTGTGCAAACCCAAACAAGGCAACAAAATCCAGCCGCTGGCATCATTTGTCAGCAAAGGCAACTGGAGAAAGTGATTTTAAAAAATATATATTGTATAAGGTAAAACATAAAATGGAATTACCCATAATTTGCTGTGTACAATGTGCACTCTTTCGCCCAAATTTGAGGGAAAAATAAGGATGCACATCATACATGGGTAGTACTAAATCTGGGTCTATAGAAATGTTTTTAATTCTTTTATCTGTGCTTCTGCGTTAAAAGTATAACTATAGAAAGCAATAATGGTATCTGTATGCAAAATAATATCCTGGGATATAATAATCACTTTTGTTTCTAAATATAAATAGATAAAAAATTGAATTAAAAATTAAAATGAAAGTTTTCTTTTTCCTGAAAGTTGGGCCAAAAACATGGGTGCACATCATGCATGGCGAAATATGGTAAACAAGGAAATGAAGCCCGAACAGAGAAGACCCGATTTGGCCATCAGTGCTGTGTTTCTAATGTGGGATAAGGGTCTCTGATTTCAAACTCAGCATCAAGAAGGCTGGAAGGAAATTAAACCCTGGGGTGAAAAATCACCGAATTTGGTGGGATAATCCCAGATACCAGAGAGGGGCTATGAAACTGTAGTGCTCACGTTTAAGTTAAAGGATCATGTTACCGGTATGCAATGCTACAGAAGCAGATTTTACTCTGTGTTAGGCTTCTTCTTGGTAAGTCGTAGCAGTAAATTCTCATTCTACTTTTTTCCTTCATGGACACCTTTTTCTCATATAAGGCTCAGATTTGTAGAGCCGTGGGCCTAGGGTGGTCAACAGTGCCACATGTTCTAAAAGGCAAAATAAACAAAGGATACAAAAGCAATTACCAGTGGGGAACTACTGCTATGTTGGAGAGAGATCAGCATCATAGCCCACGCCTTGGGGTGTTAGAGGAAGTAAGTGCGGAGAATGTACAGGCAGCTTGCTATATTCTTTGTTGGAAAAGTTACCCTGAAGAGGGGATAAGTGGATAGGATAATAACTTAGGTTATAAAGAAGTCAGAGGGAGCCTTTTGAAAAGTATGAAATGACTTCTGTATCTCTGAAGGATGAGGAAAAGATATAGGTAGATCAGTTTAATGTGGGGGCATCTGAAGAAGAGAGGCACCCGTAAAGCTGTAGAGTGGCCCTATGAGAGTGTGGGAGACGTAAGAGAGAACCGGGTGTGGGAATCGACAACAGCATGGCCACACCGATTGTTGACTAAGGCCAAGGGAACCTGGCTGCCTGTAGAGTTAGGTAGTAAAGCAACTATGAACACCAGGTACTGATAGGACCTCACCATCCACCACGATCATCACTGACACTGGTAACTCTGAAGGTAGTGGGGGGACATGACGACCCGCTGGTTGCTGCTGATGTCCTACACTAGCATCACCGGGAGGGGACCTGAACACTGAGCATGCGTGTGCACATGTGGACACACACACGAAGGATGAAAATGCAGTGGTGTTTTGATTTTCTGGAAGTGGAAAACATGAAAAATACTCTAACATTTTCTTCCTGTCTTGGGGAAAAAAATAGAAAGAAATAAAAAAACCAGAAGGGGCTTTATTGCTAAAACAGCAGCCCACTAGCCTCTGTGTGTGGAGTGAGAACAAGTGGAAGGCAGACAAGTGAAGCTCTGGGAGAAGGGGTGTTAAATGAGATGATACTGTATGAGATTTTAAGACGTTCAGTAGTCTAGCCTTGTTACACCTACTAGCTCTGACAAGTTGCTTATCTTCTCTGTACTTCAGTTTCCTCATTTGAAATACAGGAGATGGGCCAGACTCATCTTTGAGGTCCCTTGAAGGTCATTCTGCTTCCTGCTGTACTGCTTCATAATTGTATAGCTTTGGATTAATTTAGACCTATCATGAACCCATTTTGCACTTCACATTACACACGCACACGCACATTTTATTTTGGGTCAATTCGGCATCAATATCTGATGAGAATGTCATTTATGTCAATCATTTAATGAGTGTATTTTATGCCAGGCACTGTGCTAAGAACTTTACCTACATTTTTAGCTTCTCTTTTATTCTGACAATAACCCTGTGAGACCTTTCAAGATTGATACTATGCTCCTTGTTAAGGATGAAAAACTAAAGCGTAGTTGCAATCTGCTGTGTAGGGAAGACCCAGAATTCAAAAACTGGGTCTGCCTGGTCCCAAAATCCATCCTCCGCACTGCTCGCTATGTTGATCTGTCAGGTCACAAAACTGGGTGAAATGCAATTCTTTTTGTTGGCTCGTGTTTGAGCGCTAACTGAAGATAACTCAGGAACCCAGACCTTTTCCTTACTCAATTATAAAAGTCGTCTGGTGGTGTATCAGTGAAGGTGAGCAGAAAAGAAATATGGAAATCCTCATTGAAACACTGATCTGACAATCCAGTTTGAAGTGTGTTTTCCAGACACGTGTAGTAGATAAACATCTCTCTTCCTCTTAAATGAGAATATCTGTTGAAAAATAGGGTGAGTGTGCTCATTGAACTAAATGAAAATTGTGCACCAAATGGGCTCAGATTTATATAGATACACACATTCAGCAATTTCATGGAAAATTGCTTCCAAAATTCCATCACTAGAAGGGACCTCAATTAATAATGCTCCTCGAGGCCACACAGATTCCTTTAGGACCTTTTGCTATGTGTAATTATATGCACTAGAAAGCATCCAGCTTCCTAGAGGTAGACTTAGTTAATGAAAACACAGTGGAATTTTTTTATAATGACTCTAAGATTGCCATGGCCACAGCAGATACTCCCAAAAAACCAAGGAAGATAAGTTCCCAGTGAGAGAATATGACCCAAATTTATAAAATCATGATAGGGATAATGATAATAAATATTTAAACAGCCCTTTACTGTTTACTAAATGTATCCAATTCCATAAACTCTTGTAATCTTCAGAGTAACCCTGAGAGGTGGAAGAAATGTCTTTATCCTTAGTTTGTAGCAACAAGAAAGAAAAGCAAGTCTCAGAGATGGTGACTGATTTGGTCAAGGGTAGGGCCAATACATAGTATCGCTGGGACTAAAATTTTTCTAATTATGAGAGGAAGGGAAATTGGCTTTCTAAAATATTTATTGTGGATCATGAGCTGGGTCAGGATTTTACATGTTATTTCGTCCAATGCTTTAAATTATAATACTAATGAACTTTTGCCACGAGGAGGGAAAGACAGAGAGAGAAAGAGACTGTGAAGAGGAGAGCAAGAGAGAGAGTTGTTCAAGGTCACACATTCATTATCTAATGAATATTTATGAATTGCCATGCCGTATTCTTGGCTCACTGAAAATGGTGATGGTCGAGATGCACAAGGGTTAGTAAATGTAGGGGCAGAATTTGAACCCAGTTCATGTGAACACCCAGCCTTTTTCTTTTTCCCTCACTGACCCACGAAGATTTTCACTATCTTCCATCGCCTTTCTTAAATAAAGTTACAGCACATACCGTGAAGGACCACAGATGGATATTCGCTTTTCTGCAGCCAGGTTCACAGACCACAAAATGTCCAGATCCAAAATGATGGCAAACTAGTGGTGTGACTTGAAGCACGCTTGCAGGAGCTGGAGAATAGAATTTGAGCTGAGTGCCTTGTTTACTGTCCCCAGGTTGATGACATTCTTTCTGGGCCCAGGAAGCCTACTTGTGTCTTCTTCCCTTTGGATTAATTGACAGAACACACTGCCTGCACCGTTCAAGGGAGAGACACATGCAACAAAGATGGAGCAAGAACACTGCTATCCAGAAAGAACTAGGCAGAAAGAGATCTCGGGGTTGGACTGGGTATCAGTCTCCTTGACCTTCCTTGATGATAATGCGCCTTTTCCAGTCAGAGCCCTCCAAATCTTAAGGTACCATTAGAAACAGCATTCAAGAAACTTCAGGGGGAAAAAAAGAGTCTTGTATATTTCTGCCTCATTGACTCTCCATCTCATTTCCAATCTCATCTAAAAACATCTTTTTCTCTCCTGACCGCATCTGCTAATTGCCCTCTCCCACAGCTATTATTTAACTGAAATATATGTGATCACTTTTAACAAGGGTATTTAACTTCATGGGGTTCTTGAGACATTGTTCTTAATAGGTTTAGGTTGAAAATGTAAGTGGCAGAGGTTCTTAAGCGGGAAAGGTCCTTACAAAAGCCCCTGTCAATCTCTTTTCTAGGAAAGATTTCCCTACTCTTTTAAACCCGTGACCATGAGGAGATTGGTTGAATTTTTATTTTTTTATTTTATTTATTTTGATTGTGTTTTTTCCAGTGCCATTTAGTCCCCTAATCCCCCCTCCCCCCGGCAATCACCGCACTGTGATTGCTGGGGAGAGTGGGGTGTAGCTTATACCATGAAATAAAATCGCTTTATTTTAGTTTCCAAATATACATTTGTAATATTTAGTATTTGTTTTCAATCTAAGCTGGGTTTTCATACCCTTTATCCTCCCAAAAGTCCATTATATCCTCTTCCTCCTCACCCGGTTTCAAATCTTGCCTTTACTACTTCGTAGCACTGTGCACCTTGACATGTTACTTAGATCCTTCCAGTTTCAGTTTTCTCATCTTCAAAGTGGGTATTATATACTTATCTTGAGGGTTCTCCCAGAATTAAATAAAATTCTGTCTAGAACCCTGAGCATATAATAAGAAGGTTCACCTCGTGGTAGCTCTCACTGAGCGGAGGGGCATGTGAGGTTCCGGGGCTGACTCGCAATCAGACCAGCTCTTGTCACAACAGAGTACAAAGTCCGTGAACAATGAGTTGTCTGATTAATGCTCTGTCCCCAGCACCTAGAATTGTGCCAGGCAATCAAACCATCTGTGAATAAATTAATATCTTTTACCGTTACACAGTTGCTTCGCAACTTACAAAATGTTTGCAAACCTGCGATCCCCTTTGATCCCCTCAACAGTGTTATGCACCCTTATGGTAAAACATTCTACTAATACCTGGACAATCAAAAAAGAGTTTGTAAAAAGGACTTGTGGACATGGACAACAGTGTGGTGATTGCTGGGGGGAATATAGGGGGACCAAATGGTAATGGAAAAAATACAATAAAGATTAAATTAAAAACAGTTTATTCACTATAAATCTTGTTGCCTTGGGATTCTGCCTAGAGATCCATGCATGAGGCTGCTGTCCTTCTTCTCACTACCCATAGACAGTGAGTGATCAAATCCTAATAGCTCTGCCTCCTAGTTTTCTATCTTACAATATCTCCGTTGCCACTGACATAGGTCAAATGGTTGGTATTCATCTCAGCTGCTACAGCAGGTTTTGTTGTTTGCCTCCTGGATGCCACAGCTGCTCGCTCACTGGCTTGTTCTGCAAATATGTGTAGAGCATCTACACTGAGAAAGCCATTCGATTAGGTCCCTGCAGGAAGTGCTAAACCAGATATGCCCTTTGTATTTATGCTCTTCTTATAGTCTACTGGACGTTCTTAGGACACTAAATTGACTCTTTCTATTATGGAGTAACTACACCATCCCATTCAGGGGTGTCCAGTCTGCAGCCTGTGGGCCACATGCAGCCCAACACAATATCGTAAATATACTTAAAATATTATGAGATTTATTTTTGTGATTATGTGTCACAGTGTATTTAATGTGTGGCCCAAGACAACTCTTCTTCCGGTGTGGCACAGAGACATCAAAAGGCTGGATACCCCTGGCAGGATTCCTTCACGTGGTATTCACAGTCCTTCACTCTCAGTTATCTCTTCCTCTCTCCAACCTCATCTCCTTAACAGTCTGTTAGACTTTCTACCATGCGTGTTGGCACAGAAGACTCAATGCCCTAATCAGATTTTAGTGTTCTAACTCCGAGAATATGCTCCGCTTTGCCATGCTCCTACACTTAGTGTTTTCTCTATCTGGAGTGTTCTGCTCAAACCACTCTTGCCCCTTCTCTATGAGAAGTGACCTTAATGCTGATGTCTACGCTGAGGATTTCTCTCTGAAAAGCACGGTGCTAAGCATTGTACTTTGTGTGGTGTGGGTGTATTGATATACAGCCACACGGATAATTTCATCTTGTTGAATTCTTAAAAGACCATTTTATGTATGAGATAATTAAATGGAAAATGGGAACTTAATTAACTTACCCAAGGTCACAGTGCCAGCCAGTGGCAGAGTGTCATTCCAAACCCAGTCTGATTCTACAGCCCATGTTCCTAACTGCTCGGCTTTAGGAGTCCGCTTCTAGTGATTCTTCAAGACCCAGTCTAAAGGCACTTAATCTATGAACCAGTTCCTGACTTGCGTAATGGGAGAGAAGAGCAGTTCTGTCCTTGATGCTTATTTTACACATATCTCTATGATGGCAACTTTTGAATTTATTTTCTACAAACAGCCCCCTCATTATGATTAGAAGTTTACCTCTGCTGTTAGATCCTTTAACATCACTGTTTTAGACTTATTCATTCCTATATTCCCTGAGTTTATCACAGTATCCAGTCAATAATAGGCACTCAATAAGTGGATGATAAATAAAAAGATTGAGCACTTATAGGAGCAGAGTGTCAATAATGGAGGAATAAGTGGGAGTGGTAGGTGGCAGTAGTTAATGAAGGTTCTGCCCACCAGGTGGGTCGTCATGCATAGGTTTGTCCTAATTTGAGAGAAAAGCCAATCAAGAATTATTAAGATGGTGGAGATGAAACATAAAAACAAAAACCCAAATTGTGCTGTCTGCATTTTACATTTTTCATCCAGCTGTTTTGGTATCGGCATGAACCCTCAGTGCTGCAGGTTAGGGCTAAGTTCACCAGGGCTTAATTGGAAAGTGCGTAGGCTTGTTTGGGTGTGCTCTAGGGAGCAGCTAACCAAGAGACCTCTGCCATCAACTTAAAAGATAGCTGTATGAGGTTATAAAAAACAAAACCCACTGTGTTTCGTAGCAATGTGCCTTTCATTTTCCTTGACTGGATTCGATATATATTCTAGTTTAAGACAAAGAATGAATATGCCAGACACTGATTTGGTCTAAAGGCTCGTTTAGGAGTCACGTGAAAAATACACAGTCCATCAGCTCAGTAGACTGATGACACTATTGGCCCCAATTCTTTGTTCTTCAAATCTGTACCTTTGCCCTATAGATTTGCAGGGCCTTCCACTCTGATTCTGGAGCAGACCACAGGACTGGGCCTGTCATCAACTGTGATGGTTTGCTCTGGAGTGTCTTGGCTTTAGTACTAAGGATCTTGCATTTTGGGAAGCTCCTCAGTCTCAGGGAAATCCCTTAGTCAGATAAACCAGGACGGCTGGTCACCCTATGGGTCAGTGGGATGTGATACTCGCAGAGGCTAAGAGGGAACTTGCAGGTGGGCTGGACCTCTCTCTCATGCCTCCTCTATCACCATGGAAACACAACAGGTCCCCACAGGAAGTGCTAAACCAGATAAACCCTTTGCATTTATGCATCTTCTTATATTCTACTGGATCTCCTTAGGACACTAAACTGACTCTTTCTATTGTCAAGGGACTACAGCCTCCCATTCAGGGGTGTCCAGTGTAACCTGATAACCTGACATGAGAAACGGATGAGAAATGAGTGAGGGAAAGCCCAAGTCACTCGGATTAGCCCCAACTCTGATAGCCTAGGTCTGTGCCAACTGAAGGACTCTTTCGCCCTGCGAATAACACGGGGATATAATAAACATGGGTCCAAGCCACAGAGACACTTACACGTGTGAAAACAAGCAGAATAATGAGGGTAAGAATTCTGACTTCACAGACCTGAAGGGTGTCATTAGAAGAGAGAGTAGGTTCATTTTTTTCTATGCTAAATGTGTGAAGTGATGACCACTGTGCAGATTCTATGGAAAGACAAATGTAGATAAAATTACATTCCTTTATGAGGAAGAAACTTTTAGCAATTACCGCTGTTCAAAGCTGCCCAAAGTCGGCTCCCTGGTGAAGTAATGAGTTGACCATCAGTCGCTGATGCTGAGGCTGGAAAGTGAAGTGACAAGGCTGCTGTAAATTATTCAACTCAGCTGACACTTATTGAAGGTCTTAAGCATGCTGAGCATTAAACTAAGCTCTGGGTTCTTCTCAGCACAGGGCCCTGTGTGCACATCACGCACCCATAATGCTGGCCCTGGCTGGGGGTATGATATTCCAGAGGGAGGAACGAGTGTATGCCAAAGCATGGAGATGCAGAGGCCTGATGTGGTTGGGGTCTTATTAGATTGTGGTGTGTGTACGTGGATACAGTGTTTATATGGGTTGTACGTGTTACTAAGGGGATAAGCAACAAACAGAGTGGTGGCGTGGTGGGCTTGTATTGTGTCAGTTTATCTAGGCTAGTACTGACTCCCCAAGGGTTCCCTTTCCTGACTAGCTCAGTGTTACTCTGGGCCACAGGAGTCATTTCAGATGACACGTGAAAGGAGGAAGTGAAGTAGGAACCACAGTCTGTTTAGACTTGGGAGGCCTGTGCAGGACGCCAGCGGCTGTCGCAGGTCATCCGCCATGTTGCTTATCTCCTAGTTGACCCTGCGGCCTGGGCAGCAGCAGCCCTGCAGCTCCTTCAGCTCCCATCATGTCTCCTCCTTAAGTGTCTTCAGCTTTCCACAATGAAGGGCACCAGGCTCTCCTGGTGCCATCAAATTTGGAAGGCAGGAGGCACTGAGAGCCCAACGCAGGTCCCCCTTTGTCCCTGTGGATTCCAGTTTGTCTTGGTGGTTTCAGTGTGTCCTTTCTCTACTTATCTTTCTTGGCTGCCTGCCATGCAGATAGCACTTTAGGCCACAGCAGCAGATTCCAAAGAAACAGCCACACACAGATGGTACAACCAGCATCCAGAACTATGCTAGGTCAACTTCCTGTAGTAAATCCCCGGTTCACAATGATCCCTAGGGGTTCTGCTTCTCTGCTCAAACCCTGATGGGTTCTGAGGGGCCCTACAAGATCAACCGCATAAGCAGACATTTCAGGAAGTAGCCAACACATGGTGAGAAGCCTGGACAATGGGTTCCGACATAACTTGGGTGTGTAAATCCACTTCCTTGCAGCCACTTTACCAGCTGTGTACCCTTAGTTTGTGTGATGGGAAGCCTCCAAGATGGCCTCATTGAACTCCACCTGCTGGTACGGATGCCCTAGTGTAGCCCCCTCCCATATTACATCAGTGTGCATGAGCAACAGAATACTGCACAAGTGATGGTATGTCATGACTAATTCAAGGTCATACTTATAAGACTCTGCAGGTTCTGTCTCTTTTTCTCCTGGTTTACTCACTCTAGAGGAAGCCTGTCACCATGTAAGAGATACCCATATGGTGAGGTCAGTTTCTTGCTAACAACCAAGAGTGACTGAATTTCCAAGTCAATCCTCCTGGTCCAACTGAGCCTTCAGATGACTTCAGTCCTGAGCAACAATTTCATTGCAAACTCATAAGAGACTCTGAGGGTGAATCACCCACCTAAGCTGCTCCTAGATTCCTGACCCCGACTGTGTGAGATGATATTTATTATGTTAAGCTGCTAAATGTGGGGGTAATTTGTTGTGTAGTAATGAGCAACCAATACAATAAACAACCATTTAATTTCCTTAAAAGTAAAACGAGGATAACAATGATACCTACCACATTGGGCTGTTGTCAAGATTAAGGGCAAAAATATACATAAAGCATTTAGTGCTTTCGTTTTGCATGTGATAAATGCATAACTAAACACTGTTCCTGCTGCTCCTGCTGTTCGTGTTATTGTTGTTACTGTGATATCTTCCAGACTTGGCATTCTAAGATTTCTTCGCTTCAGGCTATAGTGGCAGGTACAACCTTCAGTGAGGAGGTGATATTGGGTTTAAAAACCTACCCCTTAATAAATCAACGGTGTCTGCCATGCAAAAATGACTGGGGCTGGGTAGTGTAGCAGGGGTGGGCATGGAGAAAAACAGCTCTCTACCAGGCTCTGTTAATGCTGGTTTTCTGAGTGCAGGGAGGAACGACTTTTACCCCAAAGGAAGAGTCCTCACTTGGATTCAGAGAGCAGCTGACTACATCAGCTCATGTAGGTCCACCAGACGCCCAAGGGCTGGAGAATATTAAAGGTTGGGAATTAATATCTGATGCCTGCCTGCTTGGGAAATTAACTCAGTTGGTGATGGAGAGTTATTGGAAAATTACAAGAAGCATGGACACCTTCCCAGGACTTGATGGTGCAAACAAATTGAGTGGCATTTAACATAACTAATTGTTAATGAAATGGAGTATTAATTGTGTTATGTTAATTCCTTCCCTTCAGCAGTAGCTGCTTGCTTCCACTAAGAGTTTTTGTGTGGGAACAATAAAACACTGGGGCTTAAAGGGGTTTTCTAGGTGAGTGCAGCCCTCTACTTGTACAAATGAGTAAACAGAATGGGGAAAGGTTATAGGCATACAGAAAAATAATAGTACTGAATTTCTATCTTATTCTTTCCTGAAGGTGTCCTGGGGTGGGGTGAGGGGGAGAAGAAAAGTGGAGTTTCTTTGATTTCCTAAACAGTATCATTCAGTGGTAACGAGCACAGGTGTTGAAATCTGCAAGACTGGATCAAATTTCACCTTTGGCGCTTGCTTACTGTGTGATTTTGGATGAGCTGACTTGCATTGAATGAACTACTGATTTTCTCTAAGCCTCCGTTTTCCCTTCTGTAAAACGGAAATGTCAACATGCATTTTGTTATAGGGATGAGAATTCAAGAAACACTTTGCTCATGGGATGTGCCCTCTGAACTGCCATTTTAACATTCTCTATTTTTATGCAGATTCTCAATGTTATGGCCTGTAATACCAGGCAGAAATAGCACAGGTGCGTATGGTTGAGGATGTTTACCCGAATTTATGAGCTTTTCTTTAAAAAATGCTTAAAATTTTTCAGTGCATCTATTCAAATTGCAAGACACAACATTTCCTACCACAGTGTTATATTCTCACTTTACAATCCCTGTGGGCCAGGCCACCTTAATTGTTTTCTCCCAGTTGATTTAACAAACCCCCCAAAAAAATCCTTAGCAGGAAAGGGGTATCCATCACCAGAGATCAAAGGCCACCCCCTGTAATTAGTAGCATGCGCTCTGAATGTTACTCTGAGCATATGATCCCAAACAATATGAGAATTAACTCCCCCTTGCTTTTCTGAGTCCCACCATCTCTACTTTGCTTTTTGACCTTTGGTGACAGAACTTCCCCCTCAAGAGCTGGGGTACCTTCACCCCATTAATGTTTCCCCACTTGGATTCTTTCTCTTTGGGAAATAACTAAAACTCAGGCTTGGTCAGCTTGTGAAGACCAGAGGTCTCTAGTAAGATGGAATAGGAAGTGCCACAGAAGGCAGGCAGGACATGGAACGAGGCAGCCAGTGTTACGGAGGGTAGTAGAGAAGTAGGGGAGCTGGATCATAGGCAAAATTTAAGCCGCTGGAAGGATTACTGAGAAGTCTGGATGCAGTGCAAAGCAACTGAGTCCTGGATTCTTTGCTAAAGCAGGAGCTCTAACACTGGGAGGCAAGCGAGATAGTGCATGGGAATATGGATAATTCATGTATCAGTCCAAAATAGGGTTAGCCATGACTGTCTTATACCACTGTTTTTAGCCAGTCCTCTTGTGAAAAAGACTCAAACTGACATTGTTGAAGTGCAATATATATTAGGAATATTATTTACATGACCTCAGTTTATTCACCAGACAACTTGAAATAGGCATTGTGCTTCCCATCATCCAGCTGAGAAAATGAAAGCTCAAAATGTTTGGTTCCTCATAGTTCCATAATTAGTAAACACGGGAAGCAGGATTCGCCTGTTGGACCTCTGTCTGCATAAGTATAAAGCCTGGACTCTATCCACTATGCAAGTCTAGGCTTGGAGTGCAACTAGAATTGCAGGTAAGAATTGAGTAGCTCTAGTCTAATACCCATGTGTTGTGGGCGAATGGAATGAGGACCAGGAGAGTCATCTTGTAGCAAGTTAACAAGCCTGTCCTTAGATGGAAGATGAAAATGCCATTCTTCTTTGGTTAACCCTCTAACACTGTGATGGCCAGACCCTCCATCATCACCCTGCGACTTGGTAAATCACGTTTGAAATGAAAGCTCCGAGCGCATGAGGGATTTGCACTTTTTGAGAAGGAATGGACTACATTCATTTGAGTGGGATCCTGTACATTTTTTTGTTCACACTCTTTTCCCGTGCAGGTAATGAAGTGGTGAAGAGTATTTAGAAAGATTTTGAACATAGATCATGTGAGGGCAGTTTAACTTTACTCTTATCTGGCAAGTGGCTAGAAGGACACTTGATCATTTTCAATAGGGCTTGAGTTTGAATCCTGGTTCTTCCACTACCCAGCGTCGAGGTTTGGGGCCCAGTCTCGTTTCCCTATACTTTCTCACCTTCTTTTTTAAAAGCTGGAACACACTTGCTCTGCTTCATATGCTAGAGTTGCTGCGATAGAGAATGAGGTAGGCACCAAGTAATGTAAACTCCCTCTGCGCATGTAGAGGCGGACAAATTTCCTTTAGGAATAATGGCCAAGGTCAGCATTTGCCTAGGACTAGAGGATGCCCAGGATAAGGGAAATCAGTTTTTATACTCCACATCTTCAGTCGAGAGAACAGCGACGTGGGCCTGTGAGAAAATCAACACACCGAAGTCAAGGTCTCTGGGCTGCCTCTCATCTCTCGTACTCTTCAGCAATGTGACCCAAGGCAATTATTCCCTCACCTCTCTGGGGGAAATAATCTAAAATCTAGTCGACTGCTTCTCACCCTTGGCTGCAAATTAGACTCTCCTGGGTGCTTTAAAAACCTGATGCTCTGGAGGCACCTCAGATTAATTAAACCAGGATCCCTGAAGACAGGCACAGGCATTGGCATTTGTAAAACTCTCCGGGTGATCCCACAACATAACTACATTTGAGAACCGTTAATCACCTGATGGTTTTAAGTCAGGCTTTTCAGTATTAAATGCTATAGTATTTCGAGAGAACCTCTGGTCACCTCCAGGTTGGTCCCTCTCCAGTTCCTTCATAGTTAGGTTATCGAGAATCGTACATACCAGGTGCATTCATTTCCTGGGGCCACTATAACAAACTACAACAGACCGAGTGGCTTAAACAACAGAAGTGTATTTTCTTACAGATCTGGAGGCTAGGTGTCTGAGATTAAAGTGTCAGCATGTTTGATTCTTTCAGAGGGCTGTGAGGGAGAAGCTGTCCCAGCTCTTTCCCTTAGCTCCTGAGGGCTGGCTGGCAATCCTTCGTGGTCCTTAACTTGGAGAACAGTCACCCCAATCTATGCCTTCATCTTCTTATGGCATTATCTTTATGCATATACAAGGGGTGACCGCAAAACCCAGAATTTACTTATGAAAATTGTGTATTTATTCTTACATGTTTAAACTTCTGTCACCTTCAAAGTACTCTCCATTTGATGCAATACACCTATTGAGACTTTTTTTTCAGTGTTCAAAACAGTTTTTGAACACATCAATTTTGATGCCTTTTAGTACTTCTGCTGGCTTTTGTTTCCTCTTTCACATCGGCAAAATGTTTCCCTTTGAGGAATTCTTTCATACAAACAAACAAAATTTGCTGGAGTGAGATCGGGTTGAATAGGGAGGGTGAGGCACAGGGGTCATGCCATTCAGGGTCAAAAACTGCTGAATACTCAATGCAGTGTGGGCAGGTGCACTCATAAATCACCCATAATGAAATGGGCAAGTGTGTTGATTCTTAAAAAAATGCACTGAAGCCAAAAGCCTCTTACAACAACGCCAGCTGGTACATCCATTCAGATGGGTGCCTAGAACATTCACCTAATGGGGGAAGTCTATATGTACTACAAGGGGCCTGCCCTCCAGAAGATAATTCCAGGTTTTTAGGGCCCCACCTCATACATCTGTGCCCAAATTTCCCCTTTTTATAAGGATGTCAGTAATTGGATTAAGGGCTCACCGTACTTCAGTATGACCACATCTTAACATTTACAGTGACTCTGTTTCAAACTAAGTTCACAAGATGAGCTTCTGAAAGCGATAACTTTAGAATGGGTATTTGAGAAGGACACAATTCAATCCAAAACACCAGCATCTGCACTTCAGCAATCAGGAAAGACATGGTCTGTGGCCTGTTCCAAAGGAGGACTCATTCTCAAGCACAGCATAGAACATTCTTACTCTCTTTCTGAGCTCCAACCCCCACCCTGGAGAAGTTCTTAGAATTCTATGCCCCCCGACTGTTCCCTCATATGCCCTCCAATGATCCCTTACCGACTAGGGAGACCTTGGCCCCTTCATTTGCCAGTTTAAGAATTTTCCTTTAAGCATCTCAGCCTCCTGCCAACCACCTCTAGTTATTAAAATGCAGCTCAAGATGTCTCACTCTGGCTGTTACATTATCATTTCTCGTTAGAGACTCCTCCAGGGCTGAGCCATCCCTGCACTAACTTTATAATTACAAAGTCAATTTCTAAACAGACATTTGCAAATAAGTCAATTTAAATACCGAGATTTGCAAACAATAATTAAGCAGTAGCTTCTTTTTTAATATCTCTATATATAATTAATGCCTGTGGGCTTTTCATTTCACCTTGCAACCGGGTAGTTTGCAATTGTTTGTTGAGCTAAAGTGTTCTCTGAAAGCAAATCAAAGCACTGGGGAGATTTTGAAAGTGATTGAAGAAAGGGTTTTTCTTCTTCCTCCTTCATCCCTGTATCACCTGATTGGCTGTACTTCTCATCAGCTGGGATTATGATAGAGGAGGGAAGCTGGAGAATCATTTTCTGCAGTAAAAACAATAACACAGGGTTCTGGTCCAGTGACCCAGTAGCTAACATGGCTTCTTAAGATGCATAGTCAGGGAGCGTCTCCATGCAGGACACCTCACTACCTGTGATTTCAGACCTTCCACACAGAGAGAGCTTTCTGTAGCTCAGTTTTCATAGTGCTTCTCTCTGGTTTAAGAAATATGCAATGGATCCCTGGCGCCTGTATGATATGCCTTGACCTTGGCATTCATGGTCATTCACAATATGGCCTAGTCTCTCTTTTAACAAGGCTTTTGAAACCCTACTAGATGCTAGGGAAAATTCTAGGTAGCAAGGTCACACTGGCAAATAAGACATAGTCTATTTCTCATTCCAATGTGGGCAAAAACCCTGAAAAAGGAAATTTATGGATGATCAATGTTACAAATGGGAAAGAAGGAAAGCTAGGCTGGTCTGGAGACTCATGAATGCCATTTTAAGAAAGTGATCTCTTGATATCTCAAGGATGAGTAGGCATTGACAATAGTAGATTGAGGAGGAAGGTTATTCTGGGTAAAGTAAAAGTCTGGCAGATCTCATAAATATGAAAGAACACAAGGACTGACTGAAAAACAAAAAATGGGCCTGAGTGGTAGCTAAGTATTGAGAGGTAGGGAATGAGGTGTAAGATGAGTCTTGACAGAGAAGTGTGGACTAGAATTGTGAAGGCCTTGTAGACCAGATTAGGAAGTTTTGACTTTGCCCTAAGGATTGTAGAGAGTCACAGACGCATTTGAAGAAATGATATGACCAGTTTGGCCTATGCTGACCCAGCTGTGTCCTCAAGCTGTACCAGAAAAGGCTTCGGTCATAGCTGGGTAATTCAGAAACTCTTGATTGGAGTCTGTCTTTCCAAACTCTACTCTGACAAAGATGCTCTTCCCAATATTCCCAATGCAGTTAAATGTCTCAATTGCAAAGTCTCATTCAGAAGTCACAGGTTCTGTGAAATGTCTCTAATCCCACTATCACTGACAACTTTTATGAATGATTTGCATATATTGATGCAACTCTGTAGGTCATCTCATAATATGCATATATATAATACAAGTTTTTTAAAAAGATTTTTTGTATTTATTTTTTGAGAGAGAGGGGAAGAGAATGAGAAAGAGAGGGAGAGAAACATTGGTGTGCATGAGATACATTGATCAGTTGCCTCTTGCACACCCAGCTGGGACCCTGGCCCACTACCGAGGCATGTGCCCTGACTGGGAATCGAAGTGGAGACCTTTTGGTTTGCAGGCTGGAGACTCAATCCACTGAGCCACACCAGCCAGTTTTTTTTATTGTATCAAGTTAGTGTATATATCTTGGCAAGGTATTAGCAAATATAAACACTTACAAATGTCTTCAGAGTATCATCAGCAATTTGGTCACAAGAACTTTTCAGTGAGAGTCTCCCTAGGTGCTGTAGCAAGTGCTAGGATGTTTCGCCTTCAGAATGTTCTCAAGCACAGTCACGATTTCCCTCAGTCTGTTGGCAATCCCAGTCAAGTTATGGGAAAGGAGGTTCTGTAGGGCTTCCCCTTAGGTAGAGGGCGGCTGACTAGATCAGCATTCCCCAGAAAAGAAGTCCAAACTCAAGACTCCAGAGTTTATGAGGGGGTCAGAATCCCCAATAACTTCTATCAAGGTGCTGACAGTCTCACCTTAAAATACAGAGCGAGGAACCCCACTGTCCCATAAGACCTGTTTCATAGTCTGCCTCAGAGAGAAATGTCTTTCTCTGTTTCCAAGTCCATTTTTAGTAGAAATGCAGATCCAAATCAGGCCCAGGGTCTGGGCCCTGCAGAAGTCAGCTGCACTCCACTAAGTGCATAGCCAGCTTGGGGATATTAAGGATATGGCCAATTGAGGGACCTCCACTTCCTCTTGGAATTTTTTTTTTTATCAAACCAGTCAGCACCAGTAGTAAGTGACCTTCAGTGGCTGCATACTTCCCAATTCAGAATATTAATGAACAGATTATGAATAATCCCTATGGTCCTTTCAAATGAAGACTTTGTCTTTTTAGGCGATGTGTTTCAGAGCTTTGGTATGTTTTTCTCAGGGCCTTTCATCTTAGGAGACCCATCATCTTGCTGACAGGGATGATTGCACAGACTATGGGCAAACAGTTCCCTAAAATCCTCACCTTTCCAGTGTGGCAGTGAATGCTCAGTGTTCTTCCCCAGTTTTGACCCTCATATCCATTAATTTCAACTGATGGCTCCTGTTCTAGGTACAACTGTCTATAGTAATCACATATTGGTTCTGATTAAAATTATTCTGAAGTTTGTTTTATAATCTGGGTCAATTAAAAAAACACAGTAATCTTATTACTACCTCAGACCAATCAAATCAGGATCTTTGGGAGTAAGCACTGGCCTGGGTATTTTTTACATCTCCTAAGATGATGCAATGTTCAGGATGGGAACCACTGGTCTAGATCACCATTCATTGAAAACTAGCTTGATTCTAATTCAAGCTCCTGTGATTGATCCAAATGAGAATCTAATGGAGACAGAAGCAGACAGACAAACTAAAGACCTAACTTTGGTGACCTCTTGTCTTGGTCAACCAATGAAAGATTAAAAGGAGCATTCAACGCAAGGGAAGGGCAGGAGTACCTATCACTCCAGTTTGCTATTGTTTTTGGCAGCTTTGATCCAACCCCCCTGCATCTGAATGAGCAGAGACTTCTGTAATCCTACTGGCGTATTTCCTGGTCTTTCTCCCTCCATCTTTCTCTTCCCTCATAGTCGTTCTTTTCCATCTTCTTTTCTGGTTTCCTTTCCCTGCTTCCATAGAGCCCAACAGCACCAGAAAGGGGACGGAAGTGTGGGTAGGTCACTGTGGTCATGGTATGTCACAGGAAAGGTCACTTTTTTTTTTCTGCATTTCTTTATTTCCATGCTTAGTTGGTCAGTTTAGAAAGGATGATATCTCCTTCCCGATACTAACATCCTGTGTCACATTCTCTTACACCTCTTACGTTCTTTTCTATTCTTCTTCCCTCTTCTTTACTTCCTTTTCTATATAACTTTTGAAGGTTAAATTTTGAATAAATGGAATTTATAGTAATTTCAGTCCCCTTTGTATCTGCTGTTGATCCAACTGTAAAGGTTTACAACAAAGCAGAAAGCTGTGGTAAAGAAAAGTCAACACTCATAGCTAAGCAAAAAGCTTCCCATTCGGTCTGTTTCCTGGGACCCCATTTATACTGCCTTCCCCACTGGGTGTGGACTTCTATTTTCCTACACCTCCGAATTCCTCCCACCCTTCATCTTCCAGCTCTGACTTCTCTTATCCATGAACATGTTTTTGATCATTACATTTGAACCTTATAATATTTAAATAGTTTCCTAACTCTTTGTTTGGCATTGTGACTTTGTGACACTATCTGAGCCTTATGAATATTAATTATAAGATAAAAGGAGAATAAAATTCCTTTTTCCCTCCTCTTTTCACTCCTCAGGGTATCAAGCTCAGGTTTAAGCACACATTGTGCCCTTGAAATAGAAATTGAGAATACTACACATTTTTCAACTGAGAAATAATCTATCCCAACCCCCAGAATTTACATACAAGGATACTAAGTCTCACAGAGAAGAAACTGACTTACAGTGAGTTAATGGTGGAGCTTGACTAAAAGCTAGGTTTCCTCAATCTATTTCATTTTCTGTATCATTTATTGTTTGATTTATTTCTCCAATACCTAAGCATTCCCAAGATCCTCAAAACTATGGGTCACCTACCCCATTGTACTTCCACTTTTGTATACCTTTGAAAAGGTGTATCTTTTCAAGACATATTCCTGATGCCTTTTCATAGGTCAGTTTTAAATGATCATGTTAGTTAATTTGTCCACATAGGTGTCTCCTTCGTTCAGGAGGCAATAATGATGTAAGAGAAGACACTTTCAGGTTGGAAACTGAAGATCTGCTTTCATTTCCCTGTTCATTTTTTACTAACTCTGTTATCTTAGGCTCACTACTTCACTTCTCTGAACATGCATTTCCTCATCCATAAAGGACAGCATAAATATCCTTGTTTAACAAAATACTGTATAGTTTGGGTAAGGCAATGTTTGCCCTTTTTTAACTGTAGTGAGCTATAGGAATATCAAATGTGGCTCTTCTCAGTATTGTTAATAAACAATAATAAAGTATAAAAATATGAACACCAGTTAGGATAACAGCATCCTAATTTTGCTACTCTAGACTTTACTAAGCAGGCAAAGAGCCATCATCGATATTGGCAACAATTACATATACCTCATTTCGTCTCCTTATGTGTGTGTGAGATCTATAACTTAAAGCACTCACTGCTATTCAGCACAAAAACAAATAGCAAAGCAACCCTGGCTGTGATGTATTTCAACAGCATAACTTAGACTTGCTGCCATTCTGTTAAATTATGAATATCTATCACTTGATGGAGTCAATGCTTTTATTTAGAACTGCAAACAGGTTGGGATTGCTGAAGAAAAACAATCAACAGAAGATGCAGTTGTTATGGCGATTAACAATGGGTATCCTTAACACAAGTTTAGGGATGCTGATGCAGCTAAAATGTTTGCGTTTGGTCATGGTGGAGACGGTGACGGATTGTGGAGCCTTGGCCTTGAGCCTTGATGTAATCCAATTCTAAATAAATCATAAATCTAAGTGCAGACTGGTAAGGCAGAAAGAATACCAATTCAGGCAAAGCAGTAACACGCAGGCAGTGGTGGACAGGATTGATTATGGGGTGTGAAGTAGGGATGGATGACAGGAGGAGGACCGTGTCCGGACTGCAGGGATGTACTTCTTCCCTGCTATCCTTAGCCAATCCCCCACTAAGCTGCCAGACCTCAGTGGTGCGAAGGAGAGGTTATTGCTAAATTAGCCACAAGGCCAGACATTGTGCTGCCTCCTAAGTTTTCCAGGATGACAAGATTTTTTTGTTACTATGAAAGGTGCTGAATTGCTAATGTTTGGGCTAGTTTCATGAGTCTCTCACTTGGAAGGACCCGAAAGTCAGCTTGAGCATTGCTGACACACCTGAAGTTTGCTCAGAATGAGAAGATGCTATAGTTAAAGCACTTGGAAATGCAATAACCATTTACTTGTGTGAAGGCATATAGGGAATGAAGGCAATTATAAATAGGATATGTTGACATTCTTCCTCATTCTCTGCTTTCCAAGAGAAAGAGGCAATGTGTGAAGGGTGAAATGGAGAACAAGAATGCTAGTTTTATGTACAATGGAAAGGACAAAGTTACTTTTTTCAGAAAAAGAAAAAAAGGATCTAGAAGGGTATAAGGATTGAGAACAATTTAAACATCATAGTTTGGGTGAGTATGAAAGAAGATGTAAGTTAAGTTCAGAGAGAGGAGGGATATTTAATAATTGTTGAAAAGTCAGAGGATTAGATCTCAATCAATTTTATTTTATTTTATAAATTGAGTCCCCCATTTGAAGAATTATAAGTGGCTGCAATCTAAGACATAAATTTCTTTTCAAATTTCTTGGATATCAGACCAGAGTTCCTCACAAATGCAGCCCTGTACTGAAGTGGAGTAGCCTAACATTATTTTGTTTTACCTTGGAGGGCACATTGGGATTTGAAATAAAAAGCACAACATTCAGCCCTGGCTGGTATAGCTCAGTGGATTGAGCGTGGGTCTGTGAACCAAAGGATCGAGGTTCGATTCCCAGTCAGGGCACATGCCTGGGTTGCAGGCCAGTTCCCAGCAAGGGATGCACGAGAGGCAACCATACATTGATATTTCTCTCCCTCTGTCCCTCTCTCCTTCCCTTCCCCTCTAAAAACAAATAAATAAAATGTTTTAAAAGTTTTAAAAAAGCACAATATTCAGATTCAACTCAGATTAAATGATCGCCCTGCAACTGAGCAAAGAGCGTACCTTATCCATGGCTGCCAAACTAAAGAACCTATGGCACATGGGATAGACATCATCCAATATGAGCAACAGTGGCCCTGGAGATGCCTCCTCATTGCCAGGAGGATACTGTGGATGCCTCTTTGAGATCATTATTTTGGCATTTTGGGAATGTAGTTTAAAAGAGGGTGTTCCCTAAACTGGGTGAATCTAAAAAAGATTATTGTGCAGCACCAGGTACAAAGACAGAATTAGACATGCAAGAGATTTATTGGGAGAGAAATACCTATGCAAGATAAAGGGGAGGGGACAGGGGAAGGCAGATCTGACACCAGGAAAGAAGAGGAATGAAAGCAAATTATGTAATAAGAGTCTCAGATTGCAGTTGTTTAAGGAGGTGTCAGGAAGGGCCAAAGCCACCCATTAAAAGTGTCCTCCATCCCACAGGAATGGGCTGGCAGCAGTACCTTCATTGAACTCAGTCATTGGCTGGGAGCATCCCACAGGAAGGGTGGTCTCAGAGTTGATAGGTATAGTAGGGCCATAACTGGGGATTTCAGCCAACTAGGGTCCCCGTGGCAGGAGATTTGGGTCATGCATTTCCATAGCTACCATGGTGAATTTTTGGCTAGATGTAATCGTTGTTTTAACCTGGCTCCTATGAATGTTTGATATATTAAAGAATTATGAACTTATTACAAAAGGGAGAGGTAGTCAGTGGCAGACATAATGGACTAATTCAAGACTTTTTCCTCAGCCAAATTTTTTAAGACAAAATCCCTGAGAATTAAGTGCCAGCTCTGGGGCATTCCATCAAGCAGGCTTTGGAACCAATATTACAAGCTACAGTATGATAATATTTTATGTGAATTTGAATTCTGCAAATTAGAAATACCATCATATAAAATATCAATAAGTCTCACTTTGTGCACAATATTTAACACTGTGTGATTCGCTTAAATTAAAAACAATTCATCAAGAATTTCATAATTTCAAAGTGGGCTCAGTGAATTATAAACTGTATCTTTGGTAGGGCCACAGGACAGCACGACCTCGGCTGTTAAACAGGGCCGCCGGAAACCCTGTGTGTCAGAATCCGTCTTCAATTACATGGTGGTTTGCAAGTTACAGTCCTTGTACAAAAAAATTTCATGAATCTTCTTTTACTCCAAGAAACTTGACAATGTGCAGGGATAACTACAATGGCAATGCAAAAAGAAAAAAAAAACACAAATGAAACATTGAGTTGTGGATAAAACTTGCAGTGAACTAAGAGGGGAGGGAAAGAGAAATGTTGGCAATTAAGTGAGGCTATAGGATCCAGAATTAAGACTTATTTATGCACTCTTTGCCCTCTCTTTTGATGGTGGATTGCCTGACTAAGTCTCCTAGAAAGAGAGAAGAGGGGCTGGGATGTTTGTGTCTAGTTGATAGGGGACTGTTGACAGGAAAGAGACTTAGGAGCTCCTAAGACAGGAGCTCCTTCAGACAGGAGAGACTTCTACAGCTGATAATTGGGCAGCAGGTGGTGGAAGGCTGCCTGTAGGATCAGAAACTCCTAGATTAGATCAGTGCAGTGGCAATTTATAGCCAAGAGTTACAAAATTATTTCAGACTTTACCACCTGTATGAGATGGTTGAATTCTTGCTGTTAGTCAATCTAATTAGAGGAAGCGGGTAAAGAGGGGGGAGAAAAAAGGTGATCATTGTGTCTTCCTGGGAGCAAATCAAATAGCAGAACTCAGACCAAAACTCCAGATGATGTATAAGACTCCAGAGGCACTAGAATCCCCTGAATTTAAACACCTCCAAAGTGTGACCCAAATAGGCATGGATAAGTGGTTTTATTTCCATCAGCTGATGATGCTTCAGAAATAGCCAGAAGCTGCATTTCCTAAATTTCTTCCACTATGAAAAAAATGATCCCAGTGGAGAATGTTCATTAGCATACTACAGACCCAAGCATGGAAGGGGGACGGTCAGAGACAAACTGAAGATAAGCACCAAGTGACCCGCTAAAACTGTGGGGCAACAAACTTGATGGGCATTCTCTCCTCGGGATGAACAGAATCACAACTGGGAGGTAACTGCATCTCAAAACCAACATGATCGCTACTCTGCACTTGACCAAGCTCCTCATCTCTAGGTTTGTTAGAGAAATTAAATGGATGTAGTCAGTGTTTGGCCCTCAAAAGATCCCACTGGATCCTGTGGGAGAATGAGAAGAAAGATCAGGATAGAGGGATTCAGGCTGTGGATGAGAATGTTCTGTGGGTGGTACATAGAAACATGCTTCTTTCTTTGAGGGGGTTCTTAAAAATTTCACTGAAGTTTGTAACAAAATGTGAGTATTTGGAGCCTCGCTTCTGTCCTGCCTTCTCAGAGAGTGATGCTCAAGGTTAATGGTGAAATGAAGAACTGGGGGACAAGGAGAGATCAATTTGTTTGAAACTGCAAAGGCAGAGAGGTATTCTTAGGATAAAATGAGAGAGCCATTGAAGAAGGGCGAAGTTCAGCATGAGTTAGGTTTTGATGAGTTTGAGGCTTTTGAAAAGTGAGAACATTTAGGGGCAGCTGCCATTCATGGTAAATACAAAAATACATTATGAAAAATTAGTTTAAGGTGTTTTCTTTCTTTGATATTGTGCTTGGCACCTATTCTTTGTTCAGTGAATATTTAAACAGCCTTTTTAATTTTCAAATATTTGCTCATGTGAAATTAGAGTTTCTTCTGAATGTGATACTGCAGTGAGGCAGGCCCAAGGATATTTCAGCTTTATCTTTGTTATTTTAGCAAAGTGTATAGTTGAGCATCTATCTTTTTCCAATGAGAATTACTTAAAGTATAAATTACCCAAATGCCATCTTTAACTGGAAATGTTCACTCTAAATTAAGGGAAAGTCAAAATATTAGAAAAGCAAGTCAGCTGTATAAAGACTTAGAAAATGGGTTGGAATGGAAATAACAGGGGTTACCAGGGATTTAAAATCAGAGCCTCAGGATTGGAAAGAGCATCGCAAAATCATCCAGTTCAGCCCCCCAGCCAGTCAGAATTCACCTCTGCGGTGCGTGTGACAGGTGGCCGGCCACCAAGACTTCGCTGGAGCCCTTCCAGCGGGGGAGCCATGTTCACCAGGGCAGCCAGTTCTGCGTTTGGACAGACCTTATCATTATCATGTTGCTTGTATTTAACCCAAATTTGCTCTTGTGACTTAAAATTATCGGTCTTGGTTCTACCCTCTGGGTGCGATAGAACATGGCTGAGAAGACGGGCCCTACCGTTTAGTGACTATTGACTTTGGGCAGATTCTTAACATGAATAATAATCAATTTCTGCACTTATGTGACAGGCAGGCTAACTCCTAAATTGTAGGTTTAGTTTGAGGATTAATATGAGAGCGTGTAGAGTGGATTCAACACAGCGCCTTATATATATATAACATGTTCTGAAAATATTTTTTAAAAACTATATCAATGTTACTAATGAAAATGGTACCAGAAAGTCAATATTTATGTCACAGGATTCCTGTGTAAAGGGAAATTTACCTTTCTGGCCTTATGTTGCTTCAAGTAATGGTTCTCGGACTTGGAACAAGTCTCTGACCCCCTAGCCCTGATGGTTAGTGTCTGTGGCCTTGACTCAGCAATCTGGTTCTGACCACAGTGGTTTGCGACTTCCTTCCTTTGGTTTGCACACTCTGCCACTCCAGTTCTGACTTCTGTGCACCTAATTCAAGCCTAGTAAGTGGGCAACTATTCTTTTGCTTCACACTGCACTTGTTGGGGCATGAACAATCCCAGTTCCGGGGTGATCAGCGAGAAGGACTGAGGCCTTTCATTTGATGTACACATCAAGAATACTGTGCCGGGGTGTCCAACCCATGGCCCGTGGGCTGCACGCGGCCCAGAATGGCTAGGCATGCGGCCTAACGCATAACTGTAAATTTACTTAAAGCATTACTTCATTTTATTACTAAGTTTTATACTAAGTATTATTACTTAGATGTGTACATTTTCTATATTAGTGATCATAAAATTGGGACCTGCTCAACAATTTAAAAAGATGATCAAAAGGCCTGCTGCGTAATTAGGGTTAATATGGATTAGCCCATAATTAGGGTTAAGACTTTTTTTCTTATCTGTGATGGTGGATATCACAAAAATTATGCATGGACATTTTTGGGCTCATCAGTTTTTGTTAATATTTGTATATTTAATGTGTGGCCCAGGACAACTCTTCTTCCAGTGAGGCCCAGAGACACCAAAAGGCTGGACACCCCTGCTACATTCTTCACATTGTGCACAGCTCTGTTGTCAAAATTGTGCATATTTCAATCCAGTGAGGGCACTGGCTTGTTTGCTTGGGTGGCGGCTAGGGCTTAGATGCTTCTGGGAAAAAAGTTAGACATCATCCGTATGGCCCATGTATTTATTTCCACCCAAACAACTACCTGAGGTGATTTTGTCAGGGGACTGTGGCAGACAAAGCTCAGACTTCTCTGCAATAAAGGAGTCACTGAGACCCTGGCAGGAAGTATTGTCATCGAACAGCCTCCAACTTTCATCTTCTTTAGAGTCTGCCTCAACTGCAGACAGCCACCTCACTGAGGCCACGCCCTTCTTAGGGCAGCCAACATGCAGTGACCGACCCAGATGGGGGTGCAAAGGCCTGGCCATTTCAGCCCAATGTGGGCAAAGCTTGCTCCAAGATTCCCTGCCATGATACAGACGCTTGGCTGGCCAGCATCCTAATGCACCTTCTTCCTCTGCCCCATTCTGCTTCCACTCTTCTTCTTTTGCAGGTGTTAATGTTTAAGAAAAATCACGCTCCCCAAACTCTGTCTTAGCATCTTTAGTGACAAGGGCTAAATGAATAGACAGGGTTTGCTGTTTAAGGTTTTGTTTTTTTTTAGAAATTCTCTGGAAGAAGGAGGGGGCAAGAGAGATGGCACACGTCCCTTCCATCTAGTGAAAGAAAGGGACATGAACCAAGAGGAAGAGTTAAAACTGCAAGGAGTGGCACTCCCGCAGAGCTCGGAAAGCTCTGGGGTAACTCTGCTTTGAAGCCTATTGGATGAACTCTGAGTTGTGGACGGGTCCTTTTCCCCCAGTAGCCCACACGTGACCAAGGCCCAGCCCAGATAATCACCAGGTCAGGATAGCTATGCCAACTGAAGTGGGGACACTCAGAAGACACCTTCAAGAAAGGGAGAATAAGTGGCATTCTCCTAAACCCCTGTGAAATGTCACCTCTCTGGTAACGAAGGGGCTACAGAATACAGCAGAATAGGCTCGGAATAATTGGGATCTCAGCACCGAGATCATGTTGTTGTATTTATACACATTGATTGGTGAGGTGTGCGGTATTTGGGTTGCAATTATAGGAGTTGATGTGCTTTGTAAATATGCTGCATAAATGAAAGCAAGTAAAAATAAGAACAAGAACGAACCGATAGGCAGAATAAGTATATAAATGCCAAGAATTTAATTGTTTTAATTCACTCCAGGGATTAGCAGTTTTCAACAACTCCCTAACATTGTTCTAAGATTATCCTACCTTCCAGAAATCTTTATGGCTCTGTACATATTGCTTCGAATTGACTTACCTGAGATTTAGAATAAGGCAAAAATGAAGTTAAAAAGAAGACATCTATGGGACTCAGAAGAATGAAATTAAAGATCTATGGGTTTCTGCCCTGGCTGGTGTAGCTCAGTGGATTGAGTGCGGGCTGTGAACCAAAGGGTCACTGGTTCGATTCCCAGTCAGGGCACATGCCTGGGTTGCAGGCCAGGTCCCCAGTAGGGGGTACGAAGAGGCAACCACACATTGATGTTTCTCTACCTCTCTTTCTCCTTCCCCTCTCTCTAAAATAAATAAATAAATAAAATATTTTCAAGAAAGATCTATGGATTTCCAATCATATACAGATTCTCTGGTGTGACATAAATTGTCAGTGTTACAATGTTATAGTGTAGTCTTATTTCAAGCATTAGAAAACAATTTCTCCTCTAGAATCAGGAATCATCACTAAATACTACAATAACGGCACAGACACTAAAGAAAACGGTATATATATTTTGCGAAGCCTGCCTAAGTAAGCTTCAAGGACATAGAAATAAACGCATTGTGATCTCTACTTTGCACAGGGCCTAATATATTTAGATTTTCATTAAGATGGGCTGAAACACAAAATGTCTTCAGTTATCCAGGAATTGTAATTAAGCACTTCCTAAGCTTCCTACTTAATCAATGCTATTGTCCCCCATATTTGGTTAATTAAACTGTCAGCCTCTTCTGTGATCTGGGGTATGTGGATACTTTGGGCCAGCAACATCAGAGCACTCAAACTCAAGGTCATTTTCCCTCTACAATAGCCTCCCTGTTTTGGCCATAAACTCTCATATTCTCTGTGAAATGCACATTTAGTCAACAGCCACACTTTAAAATACATGTCTTGAAATTAAAGTAAAGAATGCTGAAGTAGCAATATGTTTATTTAAAAAAAATAAAGTTTTTGGAGTTAGAAAAACCTAAATTTGAATTAGTTCTCTTTCAGGTGAGAACTAACCTTGGGGTTATTTCTCATTTTTTCCTCTGTCACATAGATCTAATTTTAATTGATACGTCAAATACTGTTGTGAGAAACTACAGGTGATGTTTGTGTAACACGAGACACCTAGTAGGTATGTAGTAATTAGTTACAATCATTTTCATTATTGCTCTTTTCTTTATTCTCATCTAGAATGCAGTCAAATATCAAAAAGGTCTCCTGATTCCATGAATATAATCAGTTCATGATACTCAAAGAATTGACATGTCTATGTTTTTTAAGTGTGTTATCAAGGTGGAAAGGCTCTTTTTTTTGTATAACGTGACTTGTCTGGCCAAGATAGGCAGGGTGGTCTGCAAAGCTCTTTCTGTTCTGCAGCTCAGCCTCTCCTTGAATAAAAATACATGGACCTTACCTGAGTACCTTCACTGCAAGGACCCTGGACCTTTGAGCCACGTCAGGAGGTGCCATCATTCGCATGTCTACCTGGGTGATGACAATGGTACGAGCAAGCTTTCCTTTCTATCTGCCACTGCTCCTGTCACTGAGCGGGGAAAGAGAGGTCCATTTGTCCATTTCTTCATTCATTACATTTCCTGGGGCCTTTAACTGCTCAATACCCTCTTAGTTTGGGACGGGGGATGCACCCATCATCAAGACATCGTACTCACCCTCAAAGAACAAACAAACCAAGGTGGGAGACAGCAGGATTCAACAAACAAGAATGTGTTTAAGAGATTTGAAATTATAAACACCTGCCATCTAATTCTGATTTTTGCTTTGTTTTGGTTTAGCTGCTTAATTTGGGCAGGTAACTTGATGGCTGCCATATTTACATTCCCTTTTCCCCGGAGTGGGAACAGCACTTACCAGTCAGTGGTCACCAGTGGGACCTCCTGAACTAACGTAAAGAAATGCTTAGGCCAGTGTTTTTACATGCATAAGAAGGTAGTACGTATTAACATCAATAGTGACAAAGAGAAGTGATTATGGTAACAGGAATCGTTATGTGTATCAGTACCCGTTCAAAGTGTCTGAAGCAGACAGCACAGGGATGGGGCAGTGTGTTGAAAACTGAGGTAGGGGAAGTCGGCAAAGTCCAGATTACGAAGGGCTCTGCAGAGCGAGAGGTTGGCGATGGAGGCTCCTTTCAGAGTTTTGTAAAGAGGAGTTTGAGACAGGAGAAAAACAACTCAGCCCTCCACTTCTGAAAGATTGCTTGCCCCTGGGGTGGAATTTTAAGTGTCTACAAGCCCAGGATTGGTCCATTTGTGGGAGCCACAGGTGCCCCCTCCTTCATGTGTCATGAAAAATTAAAATGTGGACAGTTCAGTCAACAGAGTGTCTGTGAAATTAATGAACCCCTTCACCTTCAACACCTGGTAATTATATCTTTCAATTAAACCAACTCTCTAGCTGTCCATGATGTTATAAATTAACTCTTAGCCTTACAGCTTTCTAGGCAGCCAGATTTTTTCAGGCCACAAACTTAAGAGGCCAGAGATAAAGGGTGAGGTAAGGAGAGGCAAATGAGGGGCCTCATTCAGTTCTCTTTTGCTTGTCACAGAGAGACTCCGGTCTCTCCCTTCTCAGCTTGGCTACCAAAACCAAAAATGTACTTTTTTTGTATAACTCATAATCAGTTTGGACCGTATGTATCTCATGACTCACTGAAAAGGGAGAATTGAACTAATGAATTATATTGTAGAATCTAGTTCCTATAAATCCATTCATTCATCAAATTTCTGAAAGCAAGAAAATTTCTAGAGTACGAAGAAATGTTCTTTGAGGCATGGGTCATTTCTGTCATAAAAAATAAACTATGGTTTCAGAAACATTCAGTTCACATATATATATTCATTAATTCTTTCTTTAGCAGACAATTGAGCAGTTTCAAATATGTGCAGAGTACTGGACATTACGATAAGGACGATATGGGAGGATTTAAGAGGATATACTAGAGGTTTTTCAGCTGAGCTGGGGCTCACTGACTCACTCCAAGAAGTGACATTCGCACCGGAACCCGCAGCACTGAGAGATCGAGGGCAAAGGTATTAGGAAGAGGATTCAGTTGTCAGGCAGGGGAACATGAGAAATTCATGGAGCAGAGTTCAGTAGAGCTGAAGCAGAGAGTAAGACGGAGAGGTGAGGTGATAACATAAGAAAGAGCCACACTATGTACTGTCTTGTAATGATGCTCAGGGGGCTTGGATATTGTCTTAAAAGCTAAGTCATGTATAAACATTTTTCAAAGAGTTTTCATAACCCTCAGGGTCATGGTATTTTTCTGTTATCTCTACATGATCACTCCACTTCCAACATAAGGAAGTGTCTCAAACGCAGTGAGACTATAAATAGGAAGACAAGTTTGAAGATTCTTGTGGAAATCCAAGAGGATGAAAATAGGGACAGTGGAGCTAGAAATGTAGAAACCCATAAAATAGGTCATTGATTGGATGCGTGTGGTAAGGAAAGGGAAATTTAAAAATTTAAAATAAATCAAACAAAGAAAGACAGATGCTAGATGATCTCACTTATATGTAAAATGTTAAAAAAATGAACTTAGAGAAACAGAGAATAGACTGGTGGTTGCTAGCGGCAGGGGTTCGGGCTGGGGAAATGGGCAAGGGTTGTCAAGACGTACAAATTCCCAGCAATAAGATAACAAGTCCTGGGAATGTAACGTGCCTCACGGTGACTATAGTTAACATACTGCATTGTGTATCTGAAATTCGCTAGGAGGGTACATTTTAACAGTTTTCATCACAAGAAAAAAATTGTAACTACTCGAGGTGAATGACGTTAACTGAACCTATTGTGCTGATCATTTTACAATATACTATATATGTATCAAATCGTGATATTGCTCACACTTAAGCAATGCTGTATGACAGTTATATCTCAATAAAACTGGGCATTATTTTTTAAAAATTAATTTTCTTTGAATTTCCTAACAGATTATTGTTTCCTTGGGGACACTAAAACACATACCTAGCCACAGGCATCAATTAGCAGGGATTCTGTGAGTTTATGGAGGCGAGTAAGAACACCATCCCCACTGGGCTTCAGGCCAGGTAAAGGGCTCCGTAGAGAGCATCACCAGGGAGAAGAAGGCCGGCAGCGTGGGCCAGACTGAGCAGCGGGCCTGAACATTAGCAGAGCCCGTAGCTCCTGCTGGACTTTATAAATGTATAAGGTTATTTGGGACGTTGCGGTTCCATGTGGACAGAAGCAGAAGAGGCTGCTGGGTTGGTCAGAGGGAACATCACGGACTAAGGCACCTAAAGGTCAGCAAGGGCATGAAGTGTACGAACTGCAGAGTGGCTGGCGGCAAACCACAGAGACGAGAGACCCTTACATATGAGAGACTCTATTTTTAAATAGAATTAAAAAAAAATAAAACTAGGGAGGAAGATGCCAAAAAAAAAAAGACAGAACTCCTTATTAGCTCAGTCACTAGAGGCTGAGCACATCGATTTCTTCAGTTTCGCAGCACAAAGATGCCATTCTTCTCAACAGGGAGCATTAGGGTTACATGTTAGTGTACTTATATGTAGTATGTACAGGAGCAGGAAAAAACCCAGTGTTTTCTTCCCCCATTCTCTGAGAAAGACCTACTTACTGGCCCTAGGCAGAATGGCTTTGGAAGATGCCAAACAGGCCACTCAGGTGTCCCCACATGGCTTATTACAGCCTCCTCAGGCTCACCATAGCCATAGGGGCTGCCTAGGAAACTTGTCCCTTGGAGGACGCCCTGACCCTCTCCCAAGCCACCACACCCCCTGACCTATAGATGATCACTGTCCAGCGTCCCAATTTTCTATTTAAATCAACTTCTCGGTTTTCCATCCTCACAGCTTTTCTTATCCCCATACTGTGTGTGTATGTTCTCTAGCACGTCCCGACTTTCTATCTTTCCCCAAACACCTAAACGGTCAACTGTAGGTTATAAATTTTAATTGTAAATTGAAATTTATGGTCAGTTTGGCACAGTGGCCCTTTGTCCTCAGCCTCTTCTTGCTCTGACTAAAACTTGGCCTTGCCTCAAAGAGACTGCTTCCCCAGAGGCTTTCTCAAGTGGTGGCTGTTTTTCCTCCCACGGCCCATGAAGCCCTGAGTTAAAGATTTTTGTTCCCTACCTACCTAGACGTTTCTTGTCTTCCTCTTCTCCTCTGTTCCCCTGATGCCCATGACACACGGCTCTGTCACCGGTCGCTTGCTGATGTCATCTACTGACCTTGCAGCCACGTCCCTTTATTTGGGAAAGACCCAACACCTGCCTTGATGTGTTTCTCTCTAACATGCTCTTTTGACATTCTTGGGGATCTTGGTAACCATGTTTTCCGGGTTTCCCATATTCTCGCCTCTCAGTCCCTGAACTTCCTCGCCCCTGATAATCTATTCAACATCTTATCCATTCATTCTAGGCCTAGCCATCACTTTTTTTTTATTGTTGTTCAGTTACAGTTGCCCCCATCCCCCCTTTTTCTCCCCAGCTCTACTCCCCCCACCACCTTCCACATCCAATTTAAATTAATTGAACAAAATGACTATTAACTTGCTGGCTTGAGTTACTGAGTAGTTGCACATTTCAGCTCCTCTTCCTGAAAAGGGGTCCCCAAAGTAGAGGTAATAGAGCTCCTTAAAAGGCAGGTGGCTGTCGCTTGCTGCAGGCTTTTCAAGTGGATCGTGGGGGCAAAGTCTTCCTGGATACCCTTCAAATTGAACCCAAGCATGAGAACTGCTCTAGTCTCCTGTCTAGGAATATATCAATATATGAATAGCCCAAGGGACTGATACAGAAAATATAAATAGTATTTTCACAATCCTTACTTCTTTCTCCTACCCTGAACAATGCCCTAAATTCCGATTTAGAGATAAGAAAACAGAGGTTAAAGAGTTAAAGGGAATTGATGTAAACAATGTGTTAAGCTGGGTTTTCTTAATTTCACTCTCCTACTCCTTCTGCCTAAACATGGAATTGTATCATTGGCACAGATATTTAGGGAGCACCTACTGTGTGCGCTGTTCTGCTATGACCTGTAAAGTGTAGACTTGTCAAAGGCCTGATTTCATCTATTGATTAGTCTTCAAAGCTCGGGTGGACAAATGTGCCTTTGAGAGGGAATACATTGGAACAATTGGTCGTTTCTTTCATACCCCCTCCAGTAAGGGAAACAAGCAGGTCTTCGTGGGTGAGAATTTCGGAAAGCAGCCTGTGTGGCCCTACAACTCTATCTGCAGAGCACAGTGACATCATTTGCTCTTACTGCTGGGGCATCCCAGTGGCTGTGTCTTTTTCTGGAATGAATGGACTGGCACAGCGATCTCTAGGTTACGGACCCCCAACATCATTCTCTCCGTCTCCACACTCTCTTTTTCATTACTGCTTACTGTCCAGCATTGTCTGAGCCCTAGGTTCTACATCTGGCCCCTGGCTCAGAAAAGGACTGCATTGGCCCAAGGATTATGCTCTCTTGAGCGTCCCTGTCAATTTAAATGGGAAACTCAACAGATGTTTTCACTGGGCATTTTATAACCCAACACTTACCGGAGCAACGTGCGGCCATCCAGATCCAGGGCCTATGATCTAAATACTTAATCGAGATTAAATATGATGAAAAGAAACAGAAAGTGATCTGGGTAAATAAGAACATGTGAAAAATCCTCAATAGTCTTTAAAATCAAAGGCTTTGAAGTCAGCTATATCTGGGTTCCAATCCCACTTCTTAACCTTAAGACTGTAGGAACTTTATCTAATCTCTCTGAATCTCAGCTTTCCTCTCTATAAAACAGAGTTGATAAAGAAGACTAATTACAATGAGGTATTGGAAGCACCTGACGTAGTATCTGGCTCATACCTAGCGTAACGAAGGGGAGTTGTTCCTTTCCTGTTTACCCACACTTTAACCTGACGATCTCTGTCATCCAATACTAACTCCTATTTACTCTTAAAAATCACTTTATGAATTATAGCAATTACAGTGGTTTAATTATAAACTTCTATTGAATTTTCCGTAGTTTAATAATATAAGCATGTAATCGGTAACGTCTATAATGCGCTAACTCTGGGCCACGCGCTGCAGTCCGTGTTTCACGCGCGTTCATCACCAGCAATGGTTGCAATAATCAGAGCACGGCAACTGCTGTTATCCCCACCCAGCTATTAAAAGATGGGGACACTGGGTCTTAGAGCTGTCCAACGAATTAATCAAGGTTTAAAAAAAATCCAGAAAATGAAATGGAAAACTATAGCTGTTTGACTGAACAAATGTATACTCTCCATACTCATTAGTTTCTTATTACACTTCACAACAATATGCTTTTCTATAACATTTTCCTATAACTAGTACTTCTCCCTTAATTCAGACTTTCCTTTTTAAGATGGAGATTCCACATCCTTCAGTGCAAATCAATAAGCTTTCTGGGGAACACCTTGATGAGATTACCGTGAGGGTATATCTTCTCTATCTTTCATAAGCTGGAGGAAATGGCTACATGAAAGGATTATGGTTACTTTTTTGTCGCCCCTAAGAAAAGACAAGATCTGTATTTATTTGAGGATGATATCAGAACCTGGTTACCTTGCAGGACACGTGTTCTGTGCAGCCACAGGTTTCGGAAGCAGATGGCATGTGCTAAACTGTGTATGTAGGAATTAGCTCTGGGAATAGCTTCTGTTGAGGGTATAAAAGAAATTAGGAGTTGAGTCAAATTAAAACTGGGCAGAAGGCCTATGCAAAGTGGTGTTCTTACGCCTCCTTTTCCTGCTGTTTGTGAATATGTGTGTGTACTGAATACACATGTGCAGACACACACGCACACACGGGCACATATCGTCTCTGCCCACATGCCTTACAAATCCACTCTGTACTCAGACAAGTCAAAATGAGTTTTCCTTGGCATTGATGACACTCGACTAGTAGACAGATCTGTAGGATCTTGGTCCCATTTGAATACACCAGATAAACGTAAGACCTTGAGAAATTCACTTAACGTTTCCCACTCTCAACACTGTACTCTCTGAAAGCAAACCACTGTGTGCAGCCCACACTTGAGGAGTTGAGGGGTACGTTCTACCACCTTGAATGCAGAGTATTTACACACATTATTTTAAATTCTTCTGCATAAAAGAGTTGTCCATTATCTCTTATTTATTTATTTATTTATTTATTTATTTATTTATTTATTTATTTATTCAATCATTTATTTATCTTGGTATGAGCTCAGGAACATGTATTTTCTACTTTGGGTTATAATCCAGTACTACTAGTTTACTTAGTTGCTGTTCAGGTTGTTCCAGCTCTTATCTTTGGGGCTGTTTCAGTTAGTTCCTGTGTCCTTTTGACACAGATCCAACATCCCAACATTTTTTTTTTCTTGGAGGTAGAGGAGACGTCCATACTTTCTGGCAATCTAATATTTGCCTTCATTTCTTTCTTCACTAATGCTTTCTTTTTCTTTATGTAGGTCCAATTTTCTGACCTACATCATTTTCTTTCTCCCTGAAGAACTTATTTTAACTTTACTTGGAGTGTTAGTCTGCCGGTGCTCAATTCTCTCAGTTTTTATTTATCTAGGAATACCCTCATTTCTTTTCACTCTTGAAGGAGAATTTATAGATACACAAACCTAAGTACCTGCTATTGTTGTTGTTTTTTCTTTAATCACTTTAGTATTTCACTCTGCTCTTCTTGCTTGCGTGGTTTCTGACAAGCAGCTTATGATAATTGTTATCTTCGTAACTATATGGTACTTTTTCCCTCTGGCTTCTTTGAGGATTTTCTCTTTGTCTTTGATTTTCTGCAGGTTGAATATTGCAATACTGTCATTTACAATTAGAAATATATATTGGCATTAGGTTGTTGTCCTAATTGCTGACACAGTGCTCCTAAATATTTGAAATTTCCTAAGTGAAGAGAGTGGTAAAAGCATCTTTCTTCTGTTAACGAGGTCCTTTTGAATATCCTTTGGTTACCTAAAGGTGCGGGCTAGCTGCCAGGAGAGACAAAAATGTGATGAGAGGGTTGGAACGTCCAACCCCACCCCTGGACTTTCAGGGAAAGAAGAGGGACTGGACGTTGAGTTTATCACCACGGGCCTGTGATTTAATCAATCATGCCTACGTAATGAAGCCTCCATAAAAACCAAAAGGAGAGGATTCAGACAGCTTCCAGGATGGTGAACGCAGAGAATTCTGGGAACAGTGACATGTTCAGAGAGGGTGTGGGAGCTCCGTGCCCTTTCCCCATACCATGCCCTGTGCATCTCTTCCATCTGGCTGTTCCTGAGTTATACACCCTTTTATAATAAACGGGTAATTTATTAAGTGCAATGCTTCTCCGAGTTCTGTGAGCTGCTCTAGCAAATTAATCAACTGAAGGTGGAGGTCAGGAGAGCCTCTGATTTATAGTCATGCAGGCGGCAGGCTTGAAACTGAAGTCTGAAGTCTGAGGGAGCCGTGTGGGGACCTCCAATCTGTAGCTAGTTGATCCAAAGCACAGGACACCACAGTTTGCAATTCACACCTGAAGTAGCGGGTGGGTGGCAGTCATCTGTGATGGAGCTGTTGTCTGTGGAATCTGATGCTGTCCCAGGGAAGGTAGTGAGAACTGAGCTGAGTTATAGCACGCCTAGCTTGTGTCCCCAGAATTGCTTGGTGGCAGGGGCAGGGGGAACACACTGGATTGGCACCAGAATATCTCTTTAAATATGCTCTATCTAGAGGTGTGGGTGTTTGGATATTTATTCCACTTTGTTTTCTCTGAGCTTCCTGGATGTGTCGTTTTCTGCCTATAATTAATTTCAAAAATTTCTCAGACACCATCACTTCAAATAGTTTTTGTACTTTATCCTCCCTATCTTTTCTTTCTGCTAATGTAATTATGCATGTTACAGTCCTTTTGAAATTGTCTGAGCTCTGTGAGCTGCTCTATGTTCTGTTGGGGTTGTTTTTGTTGCTATTGTTGTTGTTATTCTTTGTCCTATTTGCAATTCACTTTGGGAAGGTTTTTTTTTTGTTTGTTTGTTTTTCCTACCAGGTTCAAGCTTATTGATTCTTTCCTTAGCTATACTGAGTCTACTAATGAATCCATCACAGACATTCTTTATTTATGTTACAATGTGTTTGATTTAGAGCATTTTTTTTAGATTCTTTTTTAGAGTTTACACTTTTTTATTCCATTACCCACTTGACCTTGCATTTTGTCTACTTTTGTCATTAGAACTCTTAAAATATTAATTGTAGTTATTTTAAAATCCCTATCTGGTAATTCCAATATCTGTATTATGCTTGAGTTTAATTATAACACTTGCTATGTCCTTCAGAACCGTGTTTATTCTTGACTTTTATCCAGACCTTTAACTTTTGTTTAAAGCTGACCAGGTATCAGGTAAAAGAAACTTAGGTAAGTAGACCTTTCACATGAAGATTTAGGATAACTGAAACTAGGCTCTGTGTAAGGTTTTCTGTAGGTACAGTTTCTGGAGGTTTCCAATTCTTTTATTGTCATTTTTATTTTCAGTTTTTGTCTCCCCTGAAGACGTCTGGCTCCTCTAGACGCTTCTCCTCTGAGAAAACCTTTGTCTTGCTGCTTTTTCTGCTCTAGTCTATCGATATGATCCTGAAGACCTGCTTGAGTGATTTTAAGGTATAGACGAGGGAAAATTTTCTATAATCTTCTGATGAAACTTCCGTATGTTAGTAAGACTGTACATTGGACATGTGACCTTCACAAGTGTTTGTCCCCTAGTATAGCTTTTTCTTCCCCTCCATTGTCCCACATTGCCTACTCTGGGAGAAGAAGTTCCAATATATTTTCATGAAGCCTTGATGCTGACAATGTTTTTTTTTTTTTTTTTTTTTTCACCATCTTATGAGACAGAAAGGCTACAGAGGTGTGGGTGGGAGTGTTAGCATGGGTAGCTAGATATTAATACAGAAAGGGGGCGGAGGGAAAGACATTAAGAAGCCTAATCTACTACGAAGCTGCAGCTTCACACACCCAGGGGATTGCATCCCTGCCCCGTCAAGGGAATTGACCCCCTCCCTGTGTGGGGAGGAAGGACCAGCCTTCCAATCTTCCCAGAGTACTGGGAAGTACTGGCCCAGAGTAACTGGTCCGTTGCCCAGACTATGGAGGGAAGGAATACACAGCCAGAGAAATTCCTCTGCTGGGCACGTGCACAGTAGGAGCCAAGATGGCAAAGGGGCGGGTGCTCCTACTGTGAGGCATGCGCAGTAACAGACAAGGTGATGACCTTAAAGGCCTGTCTGTCTAGTCTGGGAAAAGAATCAGATTGGCTAAGGGACACAGAACCCTGAAGATCCAGGAAATGAATTGGTTAGGGGGAGAAATCAGCAGAAATCTGTAAAAGATTAAGTTGATTGATTGGTTTGAAAAAGTGTCTGGTCCTTCCCAAGCTCGAGATTCTCTCTCTTGGCAACATGTGCTCACCCTGTTTGCTCTCGCATTCTCTCTCCATAGCAGCCATATGGCCCTAGCAACCACATGGCCAAGCAGCCCCGTGGACTCCAAGTGCAGGCTCTAAGCCTGAGCCTGGGTACAGCAATGCAGCACCAGCCGCGGTGCAGCCCAGAGCAGGAGCTAAGCCGGCCAGATGGGGACAGAAACCTCAACTGAGCCAATGGCACGAGAAGTCTGGACACTGGCCCTGTTTGTGGGCCCGAAGAAGACAAGGCTGAACTTCTGTCATTGCGGAACAGAGCTGAACCCGGGGCAGTCCTTTGGTTTTGCTTCCACAAGAGACCTGACTGCTAAGCCTTATCCTTCCATATGTGGGTCCCTGGAATGCTTTCCTGTGACTCCATGAAAAAGCCTCATTTCCACCAGCAACAGGAGGAACACTCCCCCCACCCCCACCACCAACTCTGTTCAGGTTCTCACAAAAACCTTTTCTTCTTTTCAAAGACTAGGTCTTTGTTGTGGAGAAAACTGAGTGTATCTCACAGTGATTAATCTTCCTCCCTGCTTGTGGGAGCCATGAGGGCCTCTCTCAAATTTTCACCCAGAGAACCCGATGGGGTTCACAAGGAAGAACACTGAATGGGGCGGGGGGTGCCCCTAACTGTAGTCATCAGTTTTTCACACTTGTGCTCAACCACACTGTTTTCAGACACTCACCAAAATGACCACTTAGGTGTCCCTGCCAGTCTGTGGCTCCAGTAGCTGGGGCTGCTCCAAGTAAGCGAGACTGGGTTACCTCTCTCTGTATGTAGATCCATTCTCTGCAGTTTTTGGGACCGAGATTTACGCTGCAGCCTCCATTCTCTGCTGATGCCAAGTAATCAAAGTCTTTGATTTTTAGATGGTCCAGGTTTATCTTGTTGTAATAATAAGAGGGTTGTGTTAAAACAAACTTTCATGGATGAAAGCTTTTCTGAGAGAAAGGGTTTATTGAGCCAAATGCCAGCCAGGAAAGGACCAGGTCCTGGGGCAGGCAGTCTGAACCACTAGGAGGAGGGCTAGATGGAAAAGACAAACATATTCACAGTGCGGGGTTTGATGAGGGTCTTTTACAGATGCAGTTTGGCAAAGAATGATGCAAGTTTTGAAAGAACTTACATTGGACAAAGCGGGGGGGGGGGGGCGGAGAGGGTGAAGGGATGCTCGCTCTGGGGTAGGGGCGTGGTCTGTAAGGAAGAAGTGTGCGCTGCTTTGGATTGGTGCTGGGCAGCAGTTTAGGACATTCATACTGTAAGTAGGCAGCAGAGGTCCCTGAGGACCGCTGGTGCTTGGTGGTCAGGTACTCATTGGCTAATCACAGAAATAACCACCAGAAAGTTAGTTCAAATTTTCAACACACTTTCAGGAATGCAAGCAGTCTTTGTTGGTTTTTCCCTGCAGTTATTAACTGATTAACTTCTCTTGTCTCTTCCTCCCACCCTCCTCTGGGCTGTAGTAACTTAATGTAGGACATCTCAGAATTTCCTCCTCGTCAGTGGACTTTCAAGCTCCGAAATCAGACATCTCTTATTAGGGTTTCAAGTTGCATGTTACAGAAAGGAAGTTTATATTTTTAAGGAATGTGCTGTGTTGGGTCTGTGACTTTGTTATTGTATTCTTTTTTGTAGTTATTATAGTTATTGTCTCTTTTTGTTGCTACCAATGGTGTGTAATCTCAATGAGGTTTGATTAGAGGAAGAGTACTTTAATTGTATATCTATCCCTGATATCTAACATGAAACTTAGTGCATGCTTGATAAATATAAAACAAACAAACTAGATCCAGAGAGAGGAAAATATTATTAAACTCAAACTCCTGACTTTTCTTGTCAGGAAAATGCAAATCTTTAGCCTCAAAAAGCTTTCAGTGAGACACTGACTGGAATACTAATAACAATGATGCAAATAGTTGCACTTTCTGAGCGTTTACTATGTGAAATTCACAGTGAAAGTGTTGTAACACATTGACTCAATTAGTACTAACAAAACCCTCATACACTTGAGGCAAGTGAAGTCCAGAGAAGTTAATTGAACTGCCCAAGATTTTACAGCCAGTTGAATAACAGAGCCAGATTTCAATCCCAGTTCTGACTTTCTTACAAACTCTGTCCTTAACCATTAACCTTTACAACAGTGTTTTTGATACCAGTTGGTAGTGGCAAATGCATAACAATAAACCATTGAAAGAATAATAATTGGACCAGCTGAAGACCTTATGACCAAAGAACTAGATGAGACTCACGCTGTACCCTGTAACAGATCTGTCAAACTACAAAGTATGCTTCAACTTGTTGAATCTCAAAGTTTCATCAGGGGGAAAAATAAAGAAAATAACACTTTTTATGTTCCTACTAGGGTTAAATGTAATTTCTTGCATCCAGTTGGTGGTGGTTTTCTTTTCTTCCTTGTAGTGGCTTAGAGAAAATTGAACTCAGTAATGACTGTCTGACTTCTCTTTAAATATTTCATGTCCTTATTTTTTTCCCATGAACTTTTTTTGTTTAGTCTCTGGATTGAACAAACTCTATTGGGTTGGCTAAAGGATAAAGAAATTAATTTTTTTAATGTTAAACCTGTATTGAACCAATATCTTTATCAGCTAATCTGGAAGCAATTTACTGGCCCTTGAGGCCCATAATTATGAGCCACAGGGTTTGTTCTTAATTAGAACACTGTGATCGTAGAACCAGCTCCGACTGGCCCTGTTTGTAACAAGATCTTTAGTTGTGTTCCAGAGACAATGGGACAAAAACCACAAGTCATGCAGCTGAAGCAAGTGCAGAGGAGAGAACTTCTACCTCCATCTGTACCCAGAACCCAAGTCTGTCACCCCCCGTGAAACCAAGGGGCTCTGGGACACACTGGAAGCTCGACGCCAGAACACTTTCAGGAGGACCCAGCGCTGAAACCCCTCACCGCATGTTACCGTAAGTGGCCAAGCCTCAGAGCCGTCCTCTGGAAACCGGCCCCAGCAGCCTTGAATCTCACGTAGAACCCTGGGTCAGAGATTATAGCCCCGCCTTCAGTCTCCTTGCCGGTCAGCCTCGCAATCAAGCCTTTTCTTTTCTGAAAAGCCAGTGGTATTGGCTTCTGTGTATGCATGTTGAACAGAGAGCCCTTGGCAATAAAATCTTGTCAATAGAAAGTGAGTATTCTTTCCTCATTGTGGCAAAAGGGTAAAGATTTTTAAGGAACTTTAATAGATAGGCAGGATAATTAATGCTAGCTTTTATAATAAACAGCTCCGAACCTTTAGGAGCTTAACACAACAAAAGTTTATTTACTGCTCACAGCCCATCCAACATGTCAGGTTAGCATGGGGACTGAGGGGAGGAGGCTCTGACCCACAGCATCGCTTAGAAACCAAGGGCTGGCAGAGGGACCATACCCTCCAGTTATCTTCCGCGCTTGGCACCAGAGACTGACCTCCGCACTTACAGCCATCCAGCTGCTGGGGAATGGGACAGAGCTGGGCATCGTGCAGAATCTTCCCCTTTTATGGGTAAACCTGAGTAGGTCCGTATTTAATCACAAGGCCTCAGTTAACCACAGGTAAAGTTGGGAAATGGAGTCTTGCTTACGGCCAAAAGGAAAATGAAGCAGGTTTGGTAAACTCCTAGCATTGTCTGTATGTGTCTCAAGGACCGAATAGGATAATCTCTATAAAACACCTTGCATTGCCTGGCGCATAATAAAATTTCAAAAAATGGTTGCTATTACCACTACTGGGATTTTAATTTGTTAGGATATAACACACATTGGTGGAATTCAGGTAATTACAGAATGGAACATTTTGTTCTGTGTCAACACATTTGATTATAAGAACAGCATTGCCATATTACATTTGCACTGCGTTTTATTGCTTATGAAGCAGTTACACAGATATGATCTCATTTTGTTTTCATGTGTTCTTCTCAGCATTCTATGAAATAGATAAATAATATTTCTATTTTAAATGTGATAAAACGTGCTCAGGGAGTGGTATTATACTACTCTGTGGCCAAGATACTGTAGCTAATAATTGATAGAGGCAGGATTCAAATCAGGAGTTTTATATCTCTAAGGTCAAGGTTTATTTCATCAGATCGTGCTTCCCCAATCACTAAAATCAAAAACTGTTTTCTATCGTTGCAGGTGTGAGTAGGATGCCAGCAAAATTTGGGCTGTCTGTAAGTTCCCAAGTTCGTCCTTTCTTGTGATCACGAAGTTCTTAATAGTACATTTCTTATTTCAAGAGAATGCAAAGTTCTAACAAAATTAACTGCTCATTCCCCTTTCAAATCTTGGCTACTTTGAAAAGATCATGTCCAGAAAAGAAAAAAAAAATGTGAGAAGAACTGGAAACAATGGTAAATAACTTGTGGCACACTGTGTGTTTGTATGGAGGAGAATAACAGATAAAGAAAAGACTCTGATATCGCATTCAAGTAATTTGAAGGGCTTCAGGAGAGGGTGCGGTTCTGCCCTCCCCACAGTTACAATCAATTTTACATCCTAGATCTATGAATCATATAAGGATGTGTTTTCCACCTCTAAATCCCTACTGCTTAGTACAGCGCCTGGCATGGACCAGAGACTCAGAAACTGTTGGTAGACGGGCTGAGTTACTTTCGATGTACGGAATAGAGACATCTGTTGGACTTGGCCCACCTGCAGACGCCGGCTCCATGTAAAGAAGAGCAAAAGGTGCTTCATGTTATCGGGACAGAGTAGCTTATGAGGTAGTGAGCTCTCCTTCTCCAAAAGTAAGTAAATGCATATCCATACTTCCTGCACGAAGTGAGGAATTGCCAATTAATTTGTATGAGCCTTTCAACTATAAGATTCTCTCAACATTTGACACAGTGTCATTTCATGAAAGACACATGGATGGCAATGTGGAATGTGATCTTTCATGCCCCCGCACCTGAGGTGCTCAGTACAATATCTGACAAACTCCTCTTGAGGAAAGCAAGAAATCTTCCATCAGATCTTCCTGGCCGGTCTTATTAGCTTACATTCTATCTTTGGGTTCCGTTTTCTCTCTCTCATCATGTATGGTCTCATTTCCCCCAGGAAGTTATCTAATTATTATTTTTTTATGTCTCAAGTGTTTCTCTATATATTTCTTGGTCTTAAAGACATTGTCTGTTAGGTCTTCCCACATCGAAATGCTGTGTGACAAAATAATTTTACATTAAATTTTGAATTAATATTTTCTAAATTTTTCATGTTCATACTCTCAGTACTCCTACTACTGCATTCTCACATAGATGAAAATAAAATTTTCTCTTGATATATCTGAATCATTGTCAATTAACATGCACTTTCCCTGGCCACATGCCACCATTAATAATAATCTATAGGGTTCCGATCATAGTTATATATCACTTTCCAAATGGCTCCCACATGTATTATTTCCCCTCGATAGTCCTGTGAGTGGTAACAGCTTTTTAATTAGTTCTGTTGGACAGACAAGAAGGCTGAAGCAGAGTGAGGTTAAACGACTAACCCAAAGTCGCCCCACTCATCACGGGAAATTTCAGAAGTTGAATCCACACGTTATCTCTCCCCCTGTGCTTTCTGCAGACCCACGCCACTTTGGGGGTCGCTTTCTTTTTATCTCCATGCCACCTGGTGACATGACTTGCCTCTGCTCACTCCCTCTTGAAGATTGTTCTATATTTTCTTTCTGCTGTCATCCTTTGAGTTGGGAAACATTACATATTGGCAGTGTAATGACAGGTGAATGGAAACACAGAGACAAACTTGACACCCTGCAGAAGAATCTGTGCATTTCTATTACAAAGCTTGGCTTTAGTAAAGGTAGTTTTTCTGTCCTCACTAAATGGTGGGTGAAATTTCCATCCCGGGGATCTGGACTACTGCCTCAGACTGGTGGGGAGAGATAAGATGGGCAGGCCCTAGACGAGGAAGGGCCTGTTGAGGGAAATGATCCTTAGACGCTCCCTGCAGTCAGCTCTTACCTGTGTCGTGGACTTCTCAAGCTCACATAGGTACCTACCATTAGTGGATGGCCGTAAGTCTGGCTATGTGCCTTAGAAGAAGCGTGGATCCTGGGGAACAGGACCAAACACACGTGGGCTCCTCAGTGCCCAGGGATGGCCCTGTGGATCGGACTGCCAGCAGATGTGTCATATGTAATCAATAATGCAGCTGACAAAAGCTGTGTTCTCAGTAAGACCCACTGCACTGTCCTTGGAGCGGGTGGAATGCCAACACTGCCCTTTGACCTGTGGTCTTAAATTCTCTTCATTGATGAAACCACAATTAACTTCTCTGCTGATTCTGTCCTGACACTTGCTTATAATGGTTCCTGAAATGTACAAATAAATTAAACCCTTTGTGATCCCACCAACTGTGACAAAACCGTTAATTTAGTTTCTGATTCAGATCTTCTCTGTCTAGACATGCCTATTGTTGTAAACTTGAGGTACTTTACATGCCACTTCAGACTCAATTTAAGCCTATCTCTTAATTGAGACGTTTTCTCATTTGGAGAACAATCACCCGGTAGCCTGGTATCTACCGTGCGTCAAACATCCTGCCAGGGGCTGGAGGGCTCATCCCCACCCACCCTGTCTGCCTGCAAAGTGGAGCTCAGCACGATCCAGGTTAGCTTCTGTTGCGCTGTGTGTGTAAGATTCTCTCCTGTGGCTTGGACTCTAAAATTCAAAACTAAACTGATTCGTAGACACTCTAGGCTGAAAGAAGCTTTTATGGGACTTTACTATCCTCTTCTGTGTGCTTTCACATAGGGTTCTCTTTTAAAATAAGCATGAGGCGGGACAATGGAGAGGAGACCACAGAATATAGACTCAGACAAATAGTGACCTAGGGATCAGTTATGGATCGGCCCCTCGTTATCTTTGGAACCTTTGGCAATTTTGCGTTCTGGTGCTTCAATTTCCTCCTTTGTAAAATAGCTATGTAATACTCTGAAATGTTTTGTGACAGTTTAATGTGATAATTAATGGAGATGGCACAGTGCAAAGTCTGGCATATAGTAAGTGCTCAACAAATGCTAAAACACTATATACAACTCCTTTACGATTTTTCTCTTTCCTTCAGGTAGTCACAGGCACTTTAATATTTATGGTATACATTCATCATGTATATTATTATTTCCCCTGCATTTTACATTTATAAGCATATTTCCCTCCTATGATGGGGACCTGTAAATTTTCTATTCAAGCATCTCCTTCCAATATACTTGTGTATATTTATTTACCCATATGAAATTCTGAAAAAATAGGTGGCTTGCAGAGTGGTTACATGACATTTAAATTAAGACAAATCATATTGTGGTTTAAATATTGTTTTCACATTTTTTCCTTATTTTGGGGAACAAACTACATCTATTGTATGTATATTTCATTCCATAATATAATGCATAGTATAAATCTTAGTTGTTTGTTTTATTTAATTAATTTGCTTTCTTATTAATGAACCGTGGATGGCACCCAACTCTCTACTCCCAGATGTGAAAGAAGGGCAGTGTACAACAGAATACATAGCTCTCTGTGTGCTTGTAAAAGCTTCACTGGTGCACAATTGGTGCACTTTAGAGCGTGGACAAACTAAGGGGGCGCACGGAACGCGATCTTTTTCTCCGAAGTGACTTATTATGTTGTCCCATCATCAGTTCATGAGGATTTCCATTTTGACCTACACTCAGAAGCATATGGGGTCATTTTTTTATAATTATTGCCATTCTGATTGTGTAAAATCATGTCTTATTACTGTTATAATTTACATTATTCTGACCAGTATTGGGGTGGAGCATCTTTTCCAAGAAAGTAGTCTTTCAACTTTTTCCTCATGTGCTATTCGAATAATTAGCACCTTTTTCTTTTGAGTTTCATAGCCTTTCCCTGCTCTTTTGTGAGAATTCTAATTAATTCTTTGTCAGTTATTAATTTAGCAATTATCTTCTCTGAGTTCTGCACCTGTCTGTTAACTTTGTCTATGCTATCTCCGGGTAAACAATTATATTTAATTTTGATGTATTAAAATCCATCAATGTTTTCTTTACCATTTATGATTTTTAGGTTTTAATTTTAGAAATTTTTCCTTAAAGTCATAAAGATATCCACCTTTTAAACATTTATTACTTTGTCCTTCCCAATCAGGAAGTTCATCCACCTGGAGGTCATCCTTCTATAGGGTGTAATAGAGTCGCACTGACTTGTTAATCGCTAACATCATTGGCTTTGTGCTCCCTGGTTGTGGCCAGAGGTGCAGAGCAGACAGAATGGATGCGCAGGCTATCGGTAAAGTTTCTTAGTGTGACTTAATCAGCTCAAACTGTAGATCAGCGATGGTATCCGAATAGCTTTCGCAATCTTGGAGGTATTTTTATGATTTTTAGTACCCTACCCATCAGGTGGATTAGAAGAGCTTTGAACTGAAATTCAAAAATCTGGTTCTCTGCATCATCCTGGCCACCAGTTATCTTTTCTTTTCTTTTCTTTTCTTTTCTTTTCTTTTCTTTTCTTTTCTTTTCTTTTCTTTTCTTTTCTCTTCTCTTCTCTTCTCTTCTTTTCTTTTTTCTTTTGTGTGTCACGACTGCAAACACATTTATGATGCAGGATAATGGAACAGATGGGAACACAGACTTTTAGAATCAGAAAAATAAGAACAAAGATTTTAATTCTGATTCAGTCCCTCATTATTTCTGTAAACTTTGGCAAGTATGTCTGTTAGGCCTCAATTTACTCATCTGCAAAATAGACATGAAATTATTATAGTGTTTTTGGACAGCTGGATAGACTTCATTTATTTATGATTGGACTTACACTTTTGTTATCTGGGACCATATTAGACTTTTTTATTATCATTTGCCTCAGCAGGCACCACAATGCCTGGTTTACAGTAGGTTCACATGTACTTGTTGAATCATAACGAATAGGCCCAGATTCTAGATTACATTTCACTTTTTAAAATCTCTGATTTTCCATTTAGTAGTAATACCACATATGTGCATAAAAGCCAAACTATGTAACAGATACTGTTCCACATTCTTTCCGTGCTTATTCTTTTCTTAGAACAACCCTCAGACGCAGGTGCCAATAATAGCTCCATTCGACAAATGAGGAAATTAAGGCAAAGAGCTTAGATAACTTGCCCAAAGTTTCATAGCTACTACATGGCAAAGCCCATAATGTATCTGACACTTGGGCCCCCAAGTTGTATGTTCACAGTGATGGCACGTGGCTGCATTTTGTAGAGTCTTGAAAGCAACTACAGGATTACTGAGAGCCTGTAGTTGGGTTTGGATACCAGGTCCGTCTCCCAGTAACTGCAGGGTCATAAGCAGGCGCATCAACATTACTAAACCTTGGTTTTATTTTCTGCAAAATAGAAAAAGAAATCACCCAGTTTTATGTAGCTCTTGTGAGGGCTAAATGAGGTAATCCACAAGAGGCCCTTAGTACAATGCTTGTCTTGTAACATACTAGCGTCATTATACTAGGATAATGCTAGCATTATTACTACATATGCATTTTATTTCGCCTCTAATTGAAAGAGCTAAGTAAACTACTTCACTTTTTTGCGCCTAAATATCACAAGGTACACTCAAAATATAGCATAATAAATTAATTACTTTGTAAAAATTTCAGATCTGCTAAACGATGTTTTTCAAAAAAAAAATTCCTATACCACCATCTCCACTCTGAACGTGCCACTGAATATATCGATAACTAATTTATTGATATGTAAATAAATTTGTATCTATGAAAAGGCCACTTACCCTCTAAAACTTTGTAAAGGAGGGGAGTAAACCAGGTTCTCTTTCTGCGTTTTTCTGCCTTTGACCATCTGTGAGCCCGTAACGTGGAAACCCAGAATGCGTGAGCTGGGTAAGACATTTCCGGAGTTAAGCAGCACTGGTCGTGGGCTATTTTTAATTCCATTTTTATTGTTATAAGAGTAGATCCCAGCATCTCTCCATCCTGCCTCTTCTTCTCTTCCCCTCACCCCAGACCAAGGACATCTTGCCCTCTTTGGAGGCCCAGGCCTCCTGCGACTGGTTTAATGGCTGCGGCAAGCAAAGAGCAAGTTACTGAATGCGAAGTGTCTGTCAGACACTAAAAGCCTGTGAATTAGTGTTCCCTGCCCCTGTCTGTCAGGCAGCATTCTTTTACCGAGAAAATAGCTTATCCTTGCGAAAGGGCTGACCTTCCACTAATCTGCTCTGCTATACTCCCTGCTCAGGTTCTTGTGTCATAGTCAGGTTCCTCCCCAGTGAGAGGACGCTACGAAAGGGAAGGTTGTTCTTGATTTTTAAACCAATTTGTATGAAAGAACATCCTTAGCATGCTTCTACTCAGGAATCTTGACCCCCCTACCTCTCTGACCCCCTCCCTGCCTCCTTCATCAGCTCCGTGTGAGGACCTTGGCGTGTCTATGTTCCCCCTGGAGGGGCTGAGGAACAAACACCACTGCTGGTAGTGTTTTGTGACATTATATCTCCTGGAGACTGGAGGCTCCGCACGTCATTTGCACTCAAAACTGTGACTTCCACTCATCACAGGATGGGATTTTATTTCATGTAAAGAAATTTCAGGGATTATTGAGTCCTTGCCCAGTGTGCTGCTTTGGGAGGAGAATATTGATTATTTGAGGGATGACCAGTTATCACACCATTGTCTGAAATCATGTAAATTGTAGAACTTTGTACAAGAGTTAGTGTTTTTCCAAGCATTACCCTATCATTTTCTCCCTGTCATCTCACCCAATCTTTTGTTTCCTGGGAAAAGCTTGAAAGAATGTGCTGTCTCTATTTTATAGATTTATTTATAAACTGAAGCTCAGAGAGGTGATAAGACTCAATTCATGAATGACAGGTGCAAGGACACGATCCCAAATCATGTCCCATCAGCTACCCACCCTGGTGCTCTTCGCTTCTACAGTGTGGCACACTTGGCACACTTTTCTACAAGTGTGTGCTCCCTTGTGCCCCTGAAGCTTACTGTCTACGAGACCATTGCTCCAAGTATTAGGGAAGTAGGAATTAGACCTGCTAGAAACAAATATCTTAAGCTCTTCCTCTGTCTTGGAGGATGGTTTGTGCTTCTGGAGGCAGGATACAACACTTAAGAATTACCTATTTCCTAAGGAAGATCTCAAGTGTAGATGTGTCTCTTGAGTGGAAGAGACAATAAGACTAGACATGAGAGAGCGTTATTGCTGGACAAGGTGACGAATTAGTCCACAGGGTTAGAGACCTCTAAAAGCAGAGGGGACAGAGCCACCCACTCCTGAAGGCCTGCAAGGTGCACCCTTGGTGTAACGGGGAGTGATGCAAAGGCAACAGACACTGTGCCTTGAACTCATGTTATGTTTCAGCAATGGCCAGCTGCTCTTCAGTATTAGGTCACACAGTGATGGCATGAATCCTTTTCACAAGACACAGCCCAGGAAGTCAGCAGGGCACGGAGCGAATCCATTCTAACATGGTCAAAGGCTGAGAGGGAGATTTTGTTTTTTCTGATCTGCTTCTGTTACTAATATTAAACAAATGCTGGTCAGGCTGCAACATTTGGAGGGCTTCCAGTCTTCGCCCTTTGTCAGACAATTGCTGTAGTTCACTGCTTCTGCGTGCAAGAACTTAGCACTGGTTCTCACTCCTACTTAACAACAGCACGCTGGATGGACTTCCTGTTTAAAGTGCAGATGCGGACCCCATTTCCAGACAGTCTATTTCAATTTTATACTATTTTTTTTTTTTACAAGTGGCCCAGGTGATTTTGATGCAGAAACTTTACAGTCCACAGACTGAGAAAAAATGCTTTAGTATCTTGACCTTGAATAAAGTGACACATTTTATCGGGGTGGGGGCAGAAGCTTAGTAAACTTATGAAATATTATTATTTACCTAGCAGTTTACAAAGTACTTTTATACACATTATCTCATGTAAAGCTCACATCAACTGCGTAAGTTTGGTAAAATGGATAGTTTTATCTCCATTTTGTTTTTCAAGTGATAACTCAGAAAGATTAAATATTATGCCCAAAGCTACCCAACCACTAAGTATTGAAGATAAGACAAGAATTCAGGTGTTCTTTCTCGAAAGCCAGTCCGTGGTTCTCAACATTGGCTCTATGTTTATAGTCACCTAGTGAGCCTTTAAAAGATGCTTGTACTCAGGCTTAAACCAAAGCAGAATAACTGGAGCAAGAACATGTTTTGCTCAAGTTTGATGGTTTCTAAAAATCTTCCTCCAAGTGATTTTACAACAGAGATGAGAACCGCTGGAGTCTAGGTGATAGCCCACCCCTGGGGATAATGTGCCTAGTGTTCAACAGCAGGGAGCGCCCCCAAAAGGAGAGAGCAGATGAGCAGACCTCAGCCCTGATTAACGCTCAGCATAATGAAGTGACTTTGAGCTCCAGAGACAGTTGTTGAGACACAGCCCTCCTCTGGGCTGTTTTTGAGAACTTTATTAGCAGTAATTAATGCAGCTGCTTCTCTGAATCAGAGAACTTCTCTGTCTCCAAAAACTTCTCTGCTAGTGAGTACCAGTGAACATCCCCTTTTCTGGACCCTCTCTCTGGACCTGGAAGATGACCCCATGCGGAGCAGAAGCTGGAGGGGCCTCTATCCTTTCACTTCTTGGGAAATTTGAGCGTCCGTGGCATTTCTATTCCTTGCCTTCTCTTCCAGCCTTGTCAGAATAGAGACATCTCTGCGAAAGGTCCATGTGGCGGTGAGCTGTTCTTGCAACTTTTCTCCATACAAACCTGTCTCTTCTAATTACCTAAACAATATGTGGGAATGATATTTTAAAATACAAACAATTCTGACATGAGAAGAGAATTAAGGTAAAAACTGTTCCCCATAAACCCATACTTTTATATGTTATGTACTGTTATATGAACAGCCTTTTATAACTCCCTCTCGCAGTGTGCGTGTAAAACAAAGTGCCACAAAATACTGGTGACAACACTTTTCCATGTTGTCACCAGTCAAAGCCATGCTGGCCGTTTATTCGTTGCTCAGGAAACATTCGTTCATACACAGGCATACTCACCAGTAACCTATGTCCCCACTTATCAAAAATCCTTAAACAAATCTTCCTGCATTTACATATAGGTTTACGACAGTCTCTAAAAACAAACCCTTATACATCTATTAAATTGGTTTGCCCCAGTTTATTTAACTAGTTTCCTATATAAATTATACTTAGGTTACTTCCAGTTGGTCAACTTTTCAGCTTCTCTCTCTCTCTCTCTCACTGTTTTGCAAACTTCTTCTAATTTAATTGTATAGCAGAGTCATTGCATTAATGGATCCAGTTGCCAAATGGCCCCCCAGAAATGGTGCCCCCACTTGCCCTCCCGCCCATAGGCACCGTCTTTCCCACACCTTCCACTCCATCATGTGTCACAGCAGGGACAGCCAGCGGATTCCAGGGTAAGTGGATGTTAATGGCAATGTCTTCCTCTCCATTTGTCCCTTTAAGACAACAGTCCAGAGAGGTTCTACAGGAAGTTATTTCTTTAAGACTCAGCTCCTGGCCACAAGTCGAGAGAATAAGAAAACTAAAACTTTAGGCATTTGTAACATCATTCTTAAAAAAAATATTTGCACTGCTCTGAATCCTCTTTGAGTATACGATGGAAAGGATTCGGTGACAGGGAGATGAGCACACTGCATTTTTTCATGAAAGTTAAATTCAGTTATTGTGCCCATTAGTCGATGGCTTCAATCTGAATAGAAAGGAGAGGGAATCTACCAAGTGCTGTTTGACCTTAAACAACACACTTAAGTCTCAAAACAATCCATACAGGAAGCAGCAATGGTTTCAGTGGGGTGTAAGTATGAAAATCCCCCATGATGCAGCTCTCTGGTCTCTGTGTCTTCAGCCTTGGGGCAGAGTGTTAGAGAAGTAGCTTCTATAGTGTGATGACCGGTGCCCATGTGCCTTCTTCTAAACCTCTTTCTGATAAAATGGAGTAATTTGCTTTAATTCTCCAGATCTTTATTTTTTTTCTAATCAGGCAAATTAAGGAGTGATAGTACATACCTCTAAAGTGTGTTTCAAAGCTACAATTGCTTGAGGCACCTAAAACCCTAAATGAGGGTTGAGCAGATTCTGAAGCTATCAGTAAATGGGAGGCATTTCATCCACATGATAAAAAAAAAGTGTGCATCCTAGGGCATTGCACTTGAAGCTAGAAGGGCTGAGTTGGAGTCAGAGTTTTATCACTTACCAGATGTGTGGTCTTCAGCAGTCACTCTACTGAGAACCAAGAATAGCCAAAGAAAATTCTGAATCCTTATTTTTTCACTTCTGTACAGTGGCATTAATAGAGTATGCTCTTTTCACTTCAAGATGTAGTGGGGAGGCTCAGAACTGAAACATAAAAATATACCGAAGGCTCTTGCACCTGTCAATCTCCATGAATGTGAAGGATTTAGAATCACGTTTCCAATACAATAATTGATGGTTTCTTCCAGCTCTGCGGTTCCAGGATTCCCTGGTTCTAAGATGTGATGATACAAGGTCTAAGCTCACCTGTGCCTGTGTGTGTGTGAGCACTCATGCCTCAGGGAGCATGAGGGAGCTAGAAGGATGCGGTGGCTACAGATGGGCTAACTTCAGGATCCTGTCACTTGCTGGCTGTATAAATGCAGACAATCATCTAAAATTCCTCAGTGTAAGTTTCTTCCTCTGGAAAGAAAATGATCATAGCAAATGGCCTCATGCAACTGTGTAAGGCTGTCATCATCGTGAGTACCCAGCAAGCACTAAAAAGGTACCATTTATTGAGCACAAACTATTTGCCATACACTAGGTTAAGTGCTTGTATATACTCTCATTTAATAACTCATAAGGCTCAATGAGGCAGGTTATATTTCACATTTTTCAGATGAGAACAGTGAGGCTGAAAAGAGAAATGACTTGTGCTGGTTCATAAAGCTGGTGAGCAGACATCGATGAGAGTAATCCCAGGCAAATCCCAGGAATCTCTGTCACTGTGCTTCTAAATAATGTTCTAAATGCAAATTCTCCTTCAACCACCCACTTGCAAAGTAAAGCCTATTTCAAAACACCTTTACCCATGTTCTTTTCCATGCTATAGACAGTATAGTTCATGTGTATATATGCATGTATTATGTGTGTACATACATGTACACACACGAAGACACACATACACGAAGATACATATTCACAAGGCCAAGCTTACTCACAGTTAACTGCAGGTGATAAACAGCCATGTTCAGTGAATCTAGGATTGGACATAATATGTAACACCGAGAAATGATTAGTCAGAACAGGAGTTGTCAGCCTACGAACAAAACATGACCACAAATTCTATGGAATTACTTCAGATGACAAAGATCATAACTTCAATTGAAGAAGTTCTTTACTGAGTCCCTAGCTCAGGACCTTGCTTAGCATAGGTTTTCCATAAATATTTATTTATTAAATGACTAGATTTTTATATCTTGAATCACATTTAAGACTACCAAGCTTAAGGACAGAGAAGCTATTGAAATAATCCTTTAAAAGGATTTATGATTTTTTATGACTTCCAGAATATTTATTTCACTTGTTCTTCCTCCTAGGAAATCATTGAACTTCCATGATATAAAAGGTAACTTATGGTTGGGGAGGCAGGTGGAAGGAAGTAGTACATTCATTGGCCTTGGTCATTAGAGAGAAATTAAGTTGAAATAAGAAAAACAATAAATCCCCCAAACTTTAAAAGCATTTCAGTCATTTTCAGATTAGAGAAACAAAATAAGTGTACTAAAGTATCACAAGGTTGATGAACATGTAATTAGCCTTCAGAGTTCTGAAAATATCAACTTACTCAAGCCCTCTTCATGTAGGGCCCTTAAATATTCTTGAGTAATAGTTGTTACGATTGTAGAATGTTACAGCTAGCTGCTAGAACTGAAGGTAAGCTAACATGCCCACCCATGTGTAAGATGAAAAAAGAAAAGGATGAATAAGCATCGAAAGTTGTTTTCCACTAGGCAACAGAAAAATATGAGTTGATCAATATCTACCACTTTTTGAGTGTCATATTTGATTAAAAGGAGCCATTTTGACAGGAGCTGACCCCAAAACCTAAGCAGAAGGTGGCTTATTTTTCCTCCACAGCCTATTTTAGTACAATACATGAACACATACCTTCCTCACTGCTTGTATGTAATTTGGAGCAGGTACATATTTTTCCTATATTTTTTTAAGAATATAAAGTAGTCCTTTGGTAACTTTCAGCTGCAGAAATAATCTTGTTTCTGTGATTAAAATCTAGGGCTCAGTGCAATAAACCCAAAGCTGTCACCTCTTAGCCGACTTAGAGCTTCTCACCCTGAAGGCTGGCAGAGTTTTACCCCAGATGTCCATAGTGGGACAAGAGGACTGTGGTCAACTAACTCCTTTTTCCTTCGTCCTCTCTCCCACTTGAGGGCCTTGGCTTTTGACACCTCTAAGGTGGGCTTCAGAGAAGGAGGAGAAAGGTGAAAGCACAGACTTGGTGGCCAGTGCCATTGTCATCTGCATCTTCCCGATAATAAAAGCCGTGTTTTTCTTACATGGGGACTTTCAAGACCACTAACAAGAACTTCTTTCTACAGTTGACCCATAGGTTTGGGTTGAAGGGATTGGGAAGAGTTGGAACACAGGCATTAAAATTTTTCCTCAGTGAATTTACCCTCCAGCCTCTCTTTAATCTGGGTCCTTGTAGAAGCAGAAATTGGTAACATTAGCTGGGAAACTGACTTCTTACTCCTATAGCATTCCCTACAAGTGATCTGCTATCTCTCTTTAAAATGTGAGTTTCAGGTACCTGTAGGTATTTTTTGATCCTTGGCATTTTAGATGAAACTGAGGTAAAGAACATCAAATTTTAACAACTACTGATAAGAATGGTTGTATTGTGAGCGTTTTAAAGATGTATTGCAGACTACTGCAGAGCTTGTACATGTATTTTAAGAACATCTAGGTTAGCATCACTCTACTTTTTGATTAAACAATTATAAACTCAGTGATTTTTAACTTACTAGGTTTCAGGTGTCTTGTTTTGAGAAAGTGATGAAAACTTTTATGGATATAAACCATGGGCAAGCAAACAAAAGGACTGATCTTTTAGAAAATGTGAGGGATAAAGTATGTAATGCAAAGACAACCCATGGTCCATCTATAGACTCTGTGCATAGACTCTGGACCCTGCCTTGGCTGCCTTCTTTCCTCTCAGCCTCCTTTCTCCCTCACTTGCTGCTTCCTTAGCCCTTTTTTCCTTCTTTCTTTCCATATTTCCTTTCTTAATAATTTAGTCTCAGAGCCATTAGTTGGGGCCATGCAAGGAAGACACTTGTATGGGATAATGGTGGTGGCTAGGGAGAGAAGAAAAGCCCCAGTGAGGAAGGCGCCGTACAAGGCAGTGTCCCAGTGGACTCGGGATGATGAAGCAAGTATTTATATTGAGCCTCATGGGAGCCAAGTTTCTCAGTGCTGGAAAGGGGAGTCACATATACGGAAAAGGAAAAACTGTAATAAACCCTGTGGTTTGAATTGGAAATTGTGGAATCAGTATACGTGAGTTGTATTCATTGTCTGTTGTTGCTGTGACAAAGTACCACGAACTTAGTGGCTTTGACAAAACACAGATTTGTACTTTACATACAGGTAAAACTTAAGGCATTGACAGGATAGGAATCCTTTCTGGAGGCTCTAAGGGAGAACTGCTCCCCTTGACTTTTTCGGTTTCTAGAGGTCACCCACATTCCTTGGCTCATGGCCCTTTTACCCCATTTTCAAAGCCAGTATCTGTGAGTCAAGTCTTTATATTGAATCACTCTGACCTTTTCAAATCACACCCCCTGATTTCCTTCTTCTGCCCACCTCTTCCATTTTTAAGGATTGTTGTTATTACTTTGGGCCCATTGGGATAATCCAGTTTACCTTCCCTATTTTAAGAACAGCTAATCTAACAAAGGCTCCAGAGGTATAGATAATTTTTTTTTGATTGGGAGAGCATTTTCTCCCTACCACATTCATGATGTTCAATATATAGAGAAATATATAGAGTTAGGGGTCTAGCAGAGGTAAGTGTGTACATACATTTCTTAGTTCTGTCCATTGAGATGGTCTGGCTAAAATATTACCCCACATCTCCTAGGTTATATTCTCTACGAAGCAGACTTTGAGACAGAATGTCTGGTAGGAAGTGCTTTGGAAGAGCATACTTATGAGGAAAGGAAAGAGAACCAGTACAGGGGAAAGAGAGAAGTTAAGCTGGTATGCGGATCTGATGAAGGACTCAGGTGACCCCGTAAGAATCTCAGGAATTAGGACGGCAGTTCAGAGCATTCCTGATTTGGAACAAGAAGCCCAAACCTGTAATAAGAAGTTATTTATTATGGGCATACATCAGGCGAGATAGATTTCTTAGCTGAAGGGATCCCTGAAAGTGTTTGACGGCCACAGACTACATGGGGCAGCGGTCCGGGAGCAGCTGGCATCTGCGTGGTGCATCACAACCTCAACCAGGGTAATCACACCTTGTGCACCAGAGTTTGGCTTCAAAATGCTGCCCTCTACTCAAAGGAATGAGGGGTCTTTGAAAACTTGATTCCAATGCTGGGGCAAGAGACATACAAGATAAGCCTGTAACACCTCATTGTGCAAATAGTAAAGGGGGACGGAGAGGATCATGTCAACATTTTTTTTTAAAAATGGAGAATCCATCTTCAAGGAGATACTCCTAGCCAAATCTAAGGTAATTGAAATAAGTAAAAATAACACTTTGGAAAAACAGAAATCCATGAGTTTATACTGATATAACTTGAACGAGTAAACAAATGGGAAGAAGAAAAACATCTCATTATAGTAACATGCCAAGTAATAAATTTCAAACAAATGATGAAAATTTTAAAATACTACTTCAGCCCTCAGAGCAATAATTAAATCAGGCAAATAAAAAAATAAATAGATGCCAAAACTAGTGGAGAAATGCATGAGGGTGAATGTAATGTTTATATATACCTTAAAATATCTCTCCACAAAGTACTTATTTACTTCAAAGAGAAAAGGAATAACACTGTAAAAAATAAACTTGGCAGAAACCACTTTAATCAAGAGATTAACATCACCAGTAATGTTTCAAATTAAAATTGTGTACCACTCAAAAAGATGCAATAAAAAGAACACATCATTTCTATCATATTTCTATCCCCCAAAATGCATAATTTGAATCTAATTATGAGAAAAGATCATACAAATCCAAATTGAGGGACATTTTATAAAACATTTTATTAAATTGGCTTTCATCTTCAAAAGTATTGAGGTTATGAAAGTGAAGGAAAGACGGAGGAGCGGTTCCAAATCGAAGGGGACCAAAGGGACAGCAGGACTAAATGTAACACAGGATCCTAGACTGAATTTTTTGCTGCAGAGAATATCTCTGGGGCAACTGGCAGAAATCAGATGTATTCTGTGGCTTAGACAGCAGAGAACAGATAGTATCAGTGGTAATTTCCTAATTTTTATAGCCATGCCATGACTATGCAGGGTAGTACCAGGCTGGTAGGAACGCCTGCTGAAGCACTTAGGGGGAACGGGACAACGCGTCCACAGCTCGCTCTCAAATATTTATCAGGCGTGGGTGGAGCTCATTGTTTGTTCTGCCACTTTCCTGTAATTTTGAAAGCATTTCAAAATAAAAAGTAACGAAGAAAACACTGTCCTAAATATTTCCAAATAAATAAAAAGCAGTCGTTCCTGACACCTTTTGAAGAGATCATTAGAAATGTTAACATCCCTGTCTTAAAGAATTGGGAAACTGAGTGAGTGACAAAGAAGATCAGCATTTTAAGCTGAAGTCCCACAGCTAGTTCTTGGCAGACCAGGAGTTATAACCCTGATTGCTAATGCCTGCAGGAAGACCTGTTCTCCGTCAGACACTACACCCAGTTAAAAATAAGAATTAAAGAAAAGGAAAGAAAAAAAGAAGTGAAAATGAAATATTTTCTCTACTGTTTTAACCTGATATGTAACTGGATCATTTTGTCATGGCTTTTGAGTATGCTCAAGTAGGAAGATAAAGAGAAAGCACTGATAAAATGTGAAAGTATTTAGTAACAGTGTTTGATTCATGTATCACCCTTATCCCCCATGCTATAGATGGAAGGGTAATTACAGCCCATTACCAAATTACTTGCAGTTACCCCTTGATCTTGTAGTTATTACAGTGAACCTTCATTTGCATAAATGTTATTAGCATATTTTACACCACATTCTGATTTTTTTTTTTTTAGGAGTGACTGTTGCCTAATTTAACAGATATCAACTTGGAATGTTTTCTTTCTTCCTTCCAGCCATTCCTAGACAAAATTTAATTTTTAGACCTGGTAGCAAATTTGGATGAGAAGGATGCTATAGCAAAATAGGGCAGTATAAGCTGCTAAACTATGAACTTTTTGAGGTTAGAAAGAGACTTTTATTTATCTCTGTATTCACAAGACTCAGATAGGATTTGGCAGGTATTTGATGCATTATATTTACCATCTTCACCTGCAAATCTCAATGACATCCCAAATTTTACCTGTCCAGTATTAACTCATGACTTAATGACTCCAAAACCTTCTCTTATTTGTAGGGGCCCCATCTACCACCTATACATTCAAGCCCAAATCCTGGAAGCCATCTTCAAAAGTATCATTTCTCTCTTACCAACCACCTCCTGCCATATTCTATCAATCCACACTCCTGGATCTCTCTCAAATCCATCCCTTTTCCCTGGTCCCCACATGCTAAGTTTAGTCTGTGCTCCCATCATTTCACACATGAACAACTTTAACAATATTCCAGCCAATTTCCCTACATATGTATTTGTTTTCTTCAGTCCCTTCTTCATGCAACTGCCCATTATCCTTTTGTTCTGCTCTGGGTGATCTATAGCTTAACCCCCCCCCCTTAATTTCTTCTTAATACCTTTCAGATAAATACGAACCTTTCACCATTTCCCCCGTGTAAGATGGTCCTGGCCAATTTCTCCAACTTACACTTCCCTCCTCCTTGTTCTCCTCACTCTTGCTGCATTTTGTTAATATTTTGAGGTCCTCCTGTGTGGCATTTGTGCCTCCTGAAATGTCCTTAGGCACACTCCTTATACTTTAATTCATAGTCATGAATCTTATTTATCCTTCCAATTCCAATTACCAATGACTCACATTTTCCCAGCTACTTTAGGTCATCCCCCATATTTTGTTCTTATCACCAATGGATCTTGGTTTTCTAGAACTTATGTCAATGAAAATTAATTAATTGATTATGCAGTTTATGTTGGTCACATACTCTGAAAGAAATAAATCATATTTTCACTAATTATTCTCAGTGTCTAGAGGGTTCTTGGCTAAGGAGTTTCAATAACAATTTATAAAATGAATGTATGAATGAACTAAATATCACAGTTGTAATCATTAGAAGATCTAAAAATGTCTTTCATTTACTGAATCACATTGAAAAACTTTCCCCCATCATTTAATGCAGTCAGGTGTATGATTATACTGGGGTGTATAATCATGAAATCTGAGATATAGAAAGGCAGGTGACAATATAGGAGTAAATTCTCCCTCTATAAATACACTTACATGTCTGATTCTATAATCCACACACTCCTTTTTATTTTCAGTGTAGTAGATGAATTGTCCACATCTCTATTTTAGGCCAACCTTTTCCACAGTACCAACTCAAGGACATCACTTCTCATTGTCAATTTTTTTTCTCTCTACCGAACTATTCCCATCAGCATGCAGATATGCTATATGATTTTTTCACAACAGGAAAAATAAAACCAGATAAAATTCCCTTGTCATCATATCCCATGCAATTCCTGCAGAATTTCCCTATTCCCCTGAAACCAAAAAAAAAAAAAAAAAAAAATTACTTTTCAAGAGAATTGCCTATACTTTTCTTATCTCCTAGCTTTATAGTCTTTCTCAAACCACTCCACTCAAACTTCATTCACCAAAACTCACTGTAATTACTCTTGTCAAGACTTCCAATAATTTCCCTATTGTCAAATGCAATGGAAATTTTTCAGTCTTTGTCTTGCCCTGTAGCTTGGACAGAGTTGGTCACTTTCTCCCTTTGATACATTTTCTCCCTTTGGATTAAGAAACACTACTTTTTTTTGGGGGGGGGTGTTTCTACCTACCTCATTGGCCACTTCTTTTTCAGGATCCTCTGCTGAATCCTCCACTTGGCCCCCATCAGTAAATATTGGAATTTCCAGGCCTGAGTCCTTAGACCTTTTCTCTGCCCTATTTACTCAACTGTGTAGATATGTGTATTTTTTAAATGATCCCATAGTTTTAAATGCCTTCTATATGTTGTCAACTTCTAAATGTTTGTGTTTAAATTCAATATTTTCCATAAACTCGGTCTCACATATCCACATAGGTCATCTGTCTACATTTAAATATTTAATATCTCAAAATTAGCATGGCCAAAACCAAACTTGATTGTCTTCTCTTAATCTGCTCTTCTGCATTTGTTATTCCAACAAATTACTCATCTTCACAATTGAGCGAGTACAAAATTTTAAAGTCAGAATTGACCCATTTTCCTTCCCATGTGTGCTCACCATACCTACTTAGCCACCAAATTCTCTTAGTTCTACCCTCAACTTATCCAGAAACCACCCACTTCTCCCCACTTGGACCACCACTACCCAATAGCCTCCTAACTAGTCTCCATGATTCCAACTTCATAAGGAAAGACTGATAACTTGGACACTAATAAAACTAAGAACTTTATTGCCAAAAGATATCTGAAAGCAAATTGGAAAGACTAGAGATGGCGAGAGGTGGAGGTGGGCAAAGGAAGGGTAAATGGGGATGGAAAGAGACTTTGCTTGGAGCAATGGGCACATGATGCAGTGTGCAGATGAGGTTTTGTTGAGTTGTACACTTGAAATCTCTATGGTTTTGTGAGCCAATGTCACCCCAATAAATTCAATTAAAAAAGAAAAGACCGGGGAAACTGGGAGAAGGTATTTATAATACACATAGCTAAAGAAGAATTAGTGCCAAGAATGCATAAATAGCTTCTATAAATTATTAACAAGAAGACAAACTCAATAGAAAATCAGGGTAAGATATATAAGCAGGAATTTCACAAAAGAATAAGTGAATATGGCCAGTAAACATATGAAGGGATTTTCAATGTTGCTTCTAGGTTGAGTGTGGTCATAGCTTTTCTTAATGGAAATAGTCCAATGGTGGCTGCAGGTTTCCCGGGTTCCTGAGTGACTGTGATGAGCAGGGCCTCTCCCCCGTCATCAGCTGGCAATGAACCTTTAGTGCAAGCAAGGCCTTAGAATAAAAAATCACTACTTACTTAAGTCACTGAGAATTTGGAATTTCTTGTTAATGTAGAAGGATTCAGCCTATGTCCGATGACAGTAGAAAAAAAATTTAAAAGATAGCAGAATTAATGAATTTGGAATGGTAAAACTAATGAATTCGAAGTGCAAACACAATGTTAGGTAGAAAAGTTACTGGAAGTGTGCATTTGTGGTCACAGAAGACCTTTATAATAATGAATTTGATTAGACACCTTTTTGAAGTAAACAAGAAAATTATGTAGATATCCAGAAGCAGAGCATTCTGGGATAAGAAAGGGTACGAACAAAGGCCTTGAGGCCAGACCAAGCGTGGCCTATGTGAGGAAGAGCAAGGATGCTAGGGTGGCTCTCGTAGTGTGAGGGACGGCAAGGGGAGCCTGAGTTGAACTCAGACGGGCAGTCTGTGGTAGGCATAGAACCCCTTAACGGGCCACATAAAGGATTTTGGTGTTAGTTGTGAATGACCTGAAAAAGAATTAAAGAATTTTGACCTGCTGCTATCTGATGTTTTTTTTTTAAGTGATCACTAAGACTCCTGTGTTGAAATTAAACTTTGGGATCAAGGTGGAATCATGGGGACCAGTTAGGAAGCTATGGGTAGTGGTAGTCAAAAATGGGAAGAAATAGTTTGATTCCGGATGTTTTAAATAAATCTTTCCATACCTAAATTCCGATGCATGTGAAGTGACAGAGATGTCCAACTTTATCCTTTCCCAAATAAATAACTGCTTCGTTAAGCTCAATTGGAAACAGTCTCTCCTCTCTCCACTGATCTTCACTTGCCGTTCACACACTGAACTGACATACATTTGCATATTGTATGTTTGCCAGAGGCAGGAGATCCAGGTAACCGGTGGGGCCAAGTGAACTCATCCACCAGTCACATATGGCTCAGCAAAATCCCCAAACTCTAATCATATCAGCGCTTCTTTTTTCTTTGGAAAGGGAGCCGATTACCAGAAGGATGGAAGCAGCAAACCTGAGAAGAGGGGCAGCGAGACACCCTCCCCATGGCAGCGGTGGTTCAGAACCAACAACCTTGGCACCCGTGTGCACAATTCATTTCCATCCCCTTCTTTTTGTTAAGCTGAGACTATGGGAGCTAACACTTTTCATACTGGCAATGGATCTAAGTCATTGTCAGGGAAAAAGGAAGAAAAGAAAGTGGAAATGGGAAAGAAAAAAAAGAAATAATAGAAACCTTGAGCAACTGATGGGTCAAGATTCTATGGGATTATTTGAGGGAATTTTTTTTTCTTTCTTGGTTCCCAGATTGCGGAGGCCTTTACCTGGCTTCCCCACAATTTGAACTTTTCTTGCTTATATGGTTCTCTTTTTGATTAAAATGTACTACCTTGGTTTTCTCATCATCCTCTTTAGAGTAACATGGTAAATTAGTTCATGCTAATATGTTAGTAATTGCAGTTGCCAAGCCTTAGCGTGAACAGTGTGTCCCTGGACTAGGAGTTAAGAGACCTAAGCTTTATGTTCTAACTCAGGATTGAAGTTAGTTAAGACTCATGATAGTCAAGTCATCAGATCTCTCTGAGCCTTCGTTTGCTCATGATTTAAATGGGAATAATATTCCTTGCTATTTTTATGAACATAAATGAAATAGTAACTGATGTTAAACTGCTTTGCACTTTAGAATTGTCCTAGCTACAAATAAGAAACATGTAGGAGGCTTTAAAAAATACAGTTTTGAGCTGCACCCCACACATTCTCTACAAATGCTATGTGGGAAACTGTATTTTTAAAACAAACTTCCCAGGTTACTGAACTGGGTAGTATATGTCAAATTTATTGTTGTTTAAAAGAGTTTTTTTAAGAAATACATTATAAAGTTTGGGGAAATGAGGATACTGTATTAGAAGGTAATTGCAAGGACTTTTGTTCCTTTTTCAGCTGATATCTATACACAGGATTCTTGAGCTCAGGACAGCCTGTTTCATATATCAGAAGTGACACTCCACAGCCTGCTGTCACTCCAAGGGGTCGTTCTGAAGGTCCTGGAGGCTGATCTTGAGACCTGGACTGAAAGTGTCTGCTTGTCCTGAGTGTAGGGCCAGGCCACAGGATTGATGTTGTCGTTTATAGTGTTCCCAGCTTTGAGACAAGCTGTAAAACTTTTAATGGACTTAAAAGCTTGGCTCTGATAAAGTACCACTTAACACAAATTAACTGGACAGATGAATGATCTCGTAGAAACAGCCTCTTCACTTGGCTTTGATAGACCCAGAAGTTGAGTAACACGAACAAGGAACAGCAAGGGGGAGAGGTCAGCTGAGATAAGGCTCTAATCCAGTTGTTCCTGTTTTAACTTGTCTCTCCGATAATAATTCAGTCATTCACTCAACAAACACTCAGTAAGACTCTAATCTAATCAAGGAATGCTTTTATTGATGTCATTGAAAGCTTATTTCTTGTCCTCAAGTTGCTTAGAAGCTGGTTGGGGAGATGAGACAAAAGAGATGAGACACACTTGAGCCAACCTTAAGAATGGGATAAACATTTTGAAAGGGTGGCATTAAGTGAAAGATTACACCCATTTGAATAGGCAAAAATGAGGGATTTCTTTGAAGGAGTAGTAAATTTTATAAAACTCCCAAATCTGGCTCAAGCAGAAAGCAAAGTATATTTTAATGCAGAGGTAAAGAAACATGTTCCCTAAGGCAGAGAGAAAATATCGAAGCTCTTGTGTAGAGGGTGATGGTGTGGTTGGTGGTGGTGGCTGAGAGACGGAGGAATCTGAAGAAGATACAGAAAGAGTTTTAAAGGAAGAAAGGGATGTGATTTCATCTGGATCCAGGAATGGGAGTGAGTAAGATCAAAGCAGAAAAGATTTATTCATTTTTTTTGGTGGAAAGGACAGGGAAGAAAAATTAGAGATGAAGAAGAGATAGGTTATGTTGGTACCACTATAATTTTTCATAGTACAGAGTTTACGGTTTGAGGAAAGACTTTTACTCTGAAGTATACCTAAATAAGCAATTTTGGTTTGCCTTATCTTCATGATACAGAAATGTTTGTTTAAAAAAAAAAAAACAGAGGAAGAAACCCAGGAAATACATGACTTTAACAAATGTGTCCCTTTGGGGAAAATCTCCTGCTATTTCCCTCACTATCATGGAGTTGGTAGACTAAAACAGAATGATTTTTCTCTCTTTATCAGTCTCCAAATAACTCTCTGTAAATGGCCCAGGGTAGACATGTGAGTCAATGAAAAGAGTTGGCATGAGCAATGATGACCTGGTAATGGAAAGGGGAGGGTGCCTCCCTGGCATGGCTGTGAGGCTGGGAAGAGTGAAGACCGTGCGTGGTTGACTGTGAGCAGGTGCTAGGGAGGCCGGTTAGTTTTAGAGAGACATTGGCAGAAAGGGAAATTGAAAAAACAAACAAACAAATGAAGTTAAGTGAAGTGAGGGAGGCAACTGGATGGTCTAAGTCATAGACTCAAGCAGTTTGGATGGACTTTAGAGATTATCCGGTCCATCTCCCACAGTTGTGACTCTCAGCACCAAAGGTTACGTGATAAACTTAGCGTCACAGAGCCAGTTAACCGTAACACCCTAAACCGGGACCCAGGGCTATAGTCTCTCAGTCCAGTATACCTTCTATTCTGGGTTCTAGGAGAAGCACAAGATGGAGGAGAATGAGGCCTTTTCTGGAGGCTTGAGCTGTTGGGGCCAACTTCCTGGGCATGCGACCTGTGCAGGGGCCCAGGACCCCTCACTCGGAACATCCCGTGCTTGTTTTAAGGCTCCATTGTTGCTGTCTTGAAACCCTTAATCATTTTGAAACAAGGTGCCTTGTAGTTTTATTTCGCTTTGCAACCTGCAAATTATGTAACTGGACCTGCTTGACCTACCAATTTGATTTCATGAAACACAGAATGCTGAGTCCGATGAGCCAGCTCCGGTATGTTGCCGGCCACGGAGGTGTGCACCTTGCCCCTGCAGGTTAGGGAAGTGGAGAGGTCGCAAAGCTGAGGCTCAGCCATAACCTAGAAAAGTATTGTCCAACTTACAAGATCTTGGACAGGCATTCATCGTAAAGCATTGCATTTTCCAAGCTTTAGGCTGGGATGTGAAAAGCGTGAGAACTGCTGAGTAGTTGGTATAAAGTCATTTAACCCTCTGAGCCTGAGATTTTGTTGTTTTTGTAGTTTCTCTATTTTTGTTGCTTCATAAAAGGGAGAATTAACAACAACAACCACCAAAAAAATCTTCTCTGGTTGCAATAAGAATGTAAAAAGGCAATAGTATTGTAATATCTCTGTGGCAATACGGAGCTTGGCAGGTCATATAGTCAGGATTGGGCTTGAAAGAAACACAAGTTCAAGTCCAGTCTCTTGTCATCTAATGCTTGTTACCCTGGGATAATGACCTAAACAGTCTGAGTCTTATTTAGTTAACTCATCTGTAAAAATGAGGACACAACATACTACCAGCAAAGTTACCTTAGGAATTAAAAGGAGGTAATGTATGTAAAGGGCTTAGCATGGCCCTAACTCATAGTAAAAATTATAGTCATAATACTCACAATAAACTAACACATTTAACTTTGGTTCATTTCCTAAGTGCTGGAATTTAGAACCCCTTCATCCAAGGTGCTTATTCCTGGGCTCTAAAATATTTCTCAGACTTTCTAGAAAGAGTGGTAAATATTTTGCGTGGAGGGCAGGGAGAGGAAGAAGACATTTGCTTCCACCAAGTGGGAGCCACCCTCCTTTTGGACCCAGGATTTTGCCCAGCAAGACCTGCTCTGCATATTCATAGCATCCGACAGCTTGTTCTGTCATGCCCAAAAGATGAATTATTATGCAGTCCCTCGACATTTTACTCACAAGCTGTCCGTTCCAATACCAAAACCTCACTGGGACTGTGGCAGGAGGTATGGGGGATGTTTAGGATTGGAGGGAGGCTGGGATGAAAACAGATGGTGGTTTGGCAGAGCGATTACAGCACTGGATGTCTGTTTCAATGAATTGGCCACCCAGCAGTAAAATACTGCAACAGTGAGCCCCAGTCTTCGCAGGCAGTAATTGTAGTCTTATTTATCAGGCATGTTTGCTGGTAGTAAAGCCATGCATTTCCCCCTTGTCACGCGCTGTCCCCTTGAATGTCATGGGGTATAGAATCCTAAGGGGGAGAGGGAAGACACTTAGAAAAGCAAGAAGCAGCAGATTGATCAGCTCCTTCCAATGGCTGTATCAGTCTGGAAGATTCACTGAACAGTCAAATTTTTTTGTGTGACCTCTGATGAGTCACTTAACCCCTCTAGGCTTCCTTTCCTGTGCTAGAAACGTGCAGCTGCAATCTGGTCTCCTAGCTGTCTCATGATAAGTAAAGAAAAAGAGATGAGTTTCAGGCCAGAATCCACTTTGGAAGAAAGATACTATGGTAACCATTAAACTGTGTTGTAAAGTGACCAGCAGGAAACCAAAACAATCTAATATGCAACTGTTGACCTTCAGGCTCAGAATGATTTTTATGCATTTGGGAGCTAATATTTCTACCTGCAAATTAGGAACTATTATGTATAATAATGATTTAATGTCCTCCACTTAGCAGGAGGACCAGAAGAAACCCGCTGACACTTCCTAGCCTGCAAAAGCTAATTTGGAATTGTATATTAATTAACTGTATTGATGCAGAACAAACCAATTGGAATTAAGAATCCCAGCAAAACAGCATGATACTGACATAAAAACAGACACATAGATCAGTGGGACAGAATAGAGAGCTCAGATATAAACTCACACCTATATGGTCAATTAATATTTGACAAAGGAGGCAAGAGCATACAATGGAATAAAGATAGTCTATTCAATAAGTGGTGCTGGAAAAATTGGACAGATACATGGAAAAAACTAGACCACTCTCTTACACCATACAGAAGAATAAACTCAAAATGGCTTAAAGACTTAAATATTAGATTCAAAACCAAAAAAAATCCTAGAAGAAAACATAGGCAGTAAAATCTCAAACATTTTTCATAGCAATTTTTTTTCTGATATATCTCCTCAGGCAAGGGAGACAAAAGAAAATGTAAATAAATGGGGTTATATCAAACTAAAAAGTTTTTGCACACCAAAAGAATCCATCAACAAAATGAAAAGACAACCCACTGAATGGGAGAACGTATTTGGTGATACATCTGATAAGGGGTTAATATCCAAAATTTATAAAGAACTTATACAACTCAAAACACACACAAAAAAACAAACAGCCCAATTAAAAAGTGGGCAAAGGGCCTGAATAGACACTTATCTAAAGAGGACAGACAGATGGCCAATAGACATATGAAAAGATGCTCAACAACACTAATCATCAGAGAGATGTAAATGAAAACCACAGTGAGATATCATTTCACACCTGTCAGGACAGCTATCATCAATAAACCAACAAACAACACATGTTGGCAAGGATGTGAAGAAAGGGGAACCCTTGTGCACTGTTAGTGGGAATGCAAAATTGGTGCAGCCACTGTGGAAAGCAGTATGGAGTTACCTCAAAAAATTGAAAATGGAATTGCATTATAACCCAGTGATTCCACTTCTAGGAACATAGCTGAGAAAACCCGAAACACTGGTTTAAAAGAAAATAGGCACCTCTGTGTTCACTGCACCATTATTTACAATAGGCAAGATTTGGAAGCAGCCCAAGGGTCTACCAGTAGATGAGTGGCTAGAAAAGCTATGATACATTTACACAATGGAATACTACTCGGCCGTAAAAAAGGACATCTTACCACTGCGACAGCATGAATGGGCCTGGACAGTATTATGCTAAATGAAATAAGCCAATCAGAGAAAGATAAGTACCATATGGTTTCACATATATGTGGAATCTAATAAACCAAAATAAACTGATGAACAAAACAGAAACAGACTCATAGATGGAGAGAAGAGACTGACAGCTGTCAGAGGGGAAGGGACTTGGAGGGCTGGATAAAAGAATGTGAAGAGATGAACCGAAACAATAACAGCAACAAACAACAACTCATAGACACAGGCAACAGTATGGTGATTACCAAAGAGAAAGTGGGCAGGGGGAGGAAGAAGAGGGTGTAGAAAGGGTAAGTGGTGAGGAAGGAGACTTGACTTGGGGTGGTGAACACACAATGCAATATACAGATGATGTGTTATAGAAATGTACACCTGAAGCCTATATAATTTTAATAACCAATATCACCCCAGTAAGTTAAATTCAATAAAAATTTAAAAAAGTAAAAACAGCAATCCCAGGTTAATGCTAGTCTTTTTGGTCAATTGTAATAAAGCATCTGCCTGGGTTGTAAGAAATCTCTTCACATATTTGTCCAACCAGATAATCATTTCCTCCTCTATGTCATATTTCTAATACGTACTTATTACAATATATTATAATTACCTATGAATGTAACTATCTTTGATAGTAGACTATAAGCTCCTTGAGGCATGAGCCATAATTTAATTATTTTTCTTCAATGCCTACCACAGCACATGTCATATGATACCAAGTTCTTATTTACTGAATGGGAACTTATGGAACTGATCATTTGCTAGCTGTCACTCAGAGATCACTGGTATTTTGAGGCAGAGACAATTAGAGACCTAACTGGGAAAATTCAAACATATAACATTGGCTACAATGTCTCTTCCTTAAATTGAAAATAAAATTAGCCTGCTCTAGCCACAGATTTAAAAATTAATTAAAATTATTTTCCACTTTTCCAAGAAGAGAAGCATAATCTTGCAAGTCATGTGTTCAAAACAATGTTCATTAAATACACCAGAGAAAGCTATGAGACAAGAGTAGTTGTTACATAAGAATTTACCACCATTTGTTATTGAGTAAGATGTTGTGAGAGAAATATTTTTTTAAGAGAACTCCCCAAGTCACATTTGTTTGGGAAATGCTAAATACAGTAAATCACCTCTTAGAACATCCCAGTGCACATTAAAGACCCAGCTAAGTCCATGAATTTCTTAAGCGTTTTTTACTGCTAAATCAATTTTTTCAAGTAATAGACCAAGAAGCTTTATGAACCAAATTTAATAATGAGAAAATCAAGGCAACCATGAGCAGGTAATGTGCCCGCTGATATGCGTGACAGTGAAGCAGAGAGATGTTGATATGTGTGTGCGTCCCTGTGCATGTGTGCGTGAGCGCTGTGTTACGGAAGTTGCCACTCCTGAGCTAAATGAACTTGGAGGATTTATGATCTCTTTGTATAAGCAATAAGGCTGATGAATAGAAACATTTCCACAATTCTAGCACGATGTTCCTGAATGTTACAGAAATAAGTTTTGGAAAAGCAGCATGTAGCATATCCGCACACTCCCCGCAGAGACAGAAGGCAAACTCCTGCAGAGTGCCAACTCCGTGAGCGCGAAGACACCTCCGTTCTGGCTTTAGGACCTATGACCGCGTTTGGCACGTAACGGTAACTCAAGAGATGTTTGTGGAGTCCATGCAAACGTACATTAGGGCCATCGCAGTCTCTGGTCATAAAGTTGCTCACTTAGCCAGCGGACCCACACTTAATTATCTTCCTAGGCCCAGATCCCAAATCACATTTCCTCTTTTACTGCCGTGGCAGGAACCAATAAGTATCTTCTACACAATGAAAAGAACAATAAAAATTATTAGGGATACCATTTATTGAGCCAGCGATACGTGCCAGTCTTTCTGAAGAATCACCCTAATTCTTACAACATCCTTGACACACAGTGTGTCGCTTCTGTTCCCACACAGGAAAGTGGACTCCCACAAAAAGGTGAATAATAGGCCCAAGTTCACATAGCGAATGATTAATCGATCCAGAATTAGAAAATGGTTTCTCGGCCTCCAGTCTGTGCTTTTCCAACTATGCCACGCTGCTTCCCATACCTTAAGAAAGCAATGGAGTGCACTATTTTAAATAGGCACCATTTGCATTATTGAGCAGCTGTGCGGCTCTCCAAATTGACTTGTCTTCCGCACTGCATGGAAAATAGTATCTAATCCATATTAATCATAAATACATAACCCTATGTTCTAAATACCAGCTGGTTAATGGGTAGTGCTGAGGTAATTTTTTAGTAAGTGATAAAGGTTAAAATCTTGACAGGCAATCATAACTTAGCAAAAAGCCCAATGTTAATACTGCGGTATTTAATGTCTTGAAGAGACCTTAGGATTATTTGGTCCAGTGTTTCTCAATGAGAGTGCTGTTTGAATTTTGGGCGAGGGAGGCCTGAAAAGGGTTCAATATTTAGCACCCTTGCCTTTCCCCCGCCCAAGGCCAGTGGCACAGCAGTTATTATGGCAACCAGAAATGCCTCTTCACATGAGAACAATTCCCCTGTGCATGCGAAATACCCACTTTGAGTGGTTACTGATGATAGTGCAAACCCGTGCGGAGCCTGTGGGCGTAGAGATTATTGGCGATCCACGCCACCCCACAGAGGAAGTAAGGAGCAGAGCCAGGGCTGCTCTGTGTAATCATAACATCTCTGTACTGAGGACTTGATGGCTGGGTCCTCTGTTCAGGGAGTGACATCATCATCTTCTTTGTTCCTCAGAGCAACACAATAAGTGCATGCTGTGCTCATAAATGCAATCAGTAGGCAAGCACTGGGGAGTGACTTAGAGTACGGGCTCTGAAGTTAGATGGTGCCGATTGGAGAACTGTCTCTAGCACATGCTTGCTGTGTAAACTTGATTTATAATTATCTGCGTATCAGTTACTCTGCAAAGCGAGGTTAACAGTAGTGAGGACTTCCTAGGGTCGTCAGGAGGGTTGCATCAGTCAGTGATAATCATGGAAGGTGCTGGACTTAGATTGAGCACAGAGTCAGGGCTTGGCACGGCTGGACTCTGATGACTCTCTGTTGTTTTCCCAGCACCGTGTTGGAAGAAACTGGGACGAGAGAAGCAGAAGAAAGATGTCCAATCCTGACTCTATATTCTGTTTGGAAAAGCAGTATGGAAATAGTTTCTTACTAAAACTATGTAAGTGCTCACCTGATGAGACAGGTGGTTTTGAGTCAGCTGTGTCAAGATGACTTATCACTAGTGGCTAGACAGGTCAGAGAAGGCTTTTTCAGAAAAGAGATAGAATCTTACCTTCCCTTGGAAATGTGGGAAATGGGTACGTTAATTAAAAAAAAAAAAAAGGAAGAGGCTATAGTAATGAGAGCAAAGGTATTTAAAATGAGTGCATTGAGGTTGAGGGGTGTGTGTGCGTGATGGAGTGGCCAGGGAAGGTAGGTAATACCTTTGCATCAGCGTGGATGGATCTGGAGAGCATTATGCTAAGTGAAACAAACCAGGTGGTGAAAGACAAATACCATATGATCTCACCTATAAATGGAACCTAATCAACAAAGCAACCAAACAAGCAAAATATAACCAGAAACATTGAAATTAAGAACAAACTGGCAGTAACCAGAGGGGAGGTGGGAGGGGGTAATGGGGGGGGGAATGGGGAAGGGTTGTGAAGGAACATGTATAAAGGACGCATGGACAAGGCCAAAGGGGGGTAGGATTGAGGGTGGGAGGAGGGAGAGTGTGGGGTGAGGGAAGTGATAAGGGGAAAATGGAGACAACTGTACTTGAACAACAATAAAAATATTGTTGAGAAGAAAAAAATAAAAAAATTAGTGCATTGCAAGAGGGGTGTGTGTGTGTGTGATGGAGTGGCCAGTAGGGGTAAGTAATATCTATACCAAAGAGCAAAATATAATTAGAGATTGGAGCAATAGCAAATATTAGAATATTCAACAGATTTGGGACTGACTCAAGGGAGTTTCATTTGCCTCCTTGGAGGAAACAGCTTATCCATTCATGCCCCTTTAAACATAATCCCAAAAATACTAAGCAAAGAGTGAAACTAATCCCAAGACACTGAAGAGGCATTAATTGTTTTAGTCACTGTGGCTGGTAATTTGGGGTATGTTCAAAAGGTTAGATTCCTTTGTCTAAGAAAATAGAAAATAAAAAAGCAATGTTAGGCAGAGATGTGATGAAAGACCTGAAAAATTAATGTCATGAGGAAAATAAAAGGAATTGGGTGAGCCAGCCCAGAAAAAAAGGCAGCTTGGCATAAAGAAGGCAGGAAGTGGAAAGGGGCGGGGCTGATGAAACACAGTGATCAGGATACATACTCTTTGTGCAGACCATGGTAGCACAGTCCCTGGCTTCATGGAATATGTACAGTAAGGTAGATATGGCCTCTCTTCTTAAGAAGCTTATACTCTTATAGAATCTATATAAAGAATGTGACTAAATCACTGAAATAAGAGGAAAGAAGTGATAATTATTCAGGTAGCTTCCTTGAGGGAGAAACTGCACCCAGCTGGAGAAGCAGGGTGGGTTTTCTGCCCATTGAAGGTAGGCGTGGCATCGTACTAGAACATATAAAATATGCATTTATAATAGCCTTGTTCTGTCTTCGGAAGCTCCTTCAGCAGACACTGGGCAGTGTTTCCTTTCTCTGTAGGCCAGTGGGTGGGGTTTTTGTTGGTTTTTCTGTGTGTTATTTTGTTTCGTTTTAATCACTGGTTACACATTAGCATCATTTAGAGAGCCTTTAAAATGAACCAATACTGAGCTTTGTCTCAGACCATTTAAATAATGTAAGGATGGCTGTATTCTGGAGTTGAGCACAAGAAGTTTTACAAAAAGCTTCCCAAGTTATTCTAATGAGAAGCCCATTTGTGAACCCCTTTGCTTTTGTTTGCTCAGGAGAATGACAAGGAAGTTAGGCTAACTGGTGTCTAAAGCTCCTTCCAGTGCCTAAGTTTTGTCCTGTTCATTTTATTTTCTCATTTGCAGATGACTTGCTCCTCTTGTAGGTGAAGAGACTTCCCCAAGGAAGCAAGGCACACAACTGAAGAATAACAGAGTCTGAACGGGGGCCTGGCTCACTAACTCGGTGTCTTCCTCCTCTGTCACTTAGCCATTCATCCTCCCGGATGGATTCTGGGAAGAGTTCTGTTGAGGGCTTAGACTTCGAGAGTTTGTGAAGGTAAAGTCTATCTTGCCAGCTCTCTAGAGTTGGGATTTTGCATCGGTGATAGCTGCGTGAGGGTGAGCGAACCGGTGATCCAAGCAGCAGTGTGATTCTCCTATTCACCCCTCTCTGCTGTTTTGCCCTAATTTAAAGAGGCAATCAGGCATATGTCTGCTCAGCTGGGACTCCGGGCACAGGCCAGGAGAGAAGTGTCTTGTTGCTCCCCTGGTTAAGCAGTAGAGGGAGACAAACCTCAGCGATTGTCGTAATGGGCTTTTGACCACGGAGTCCTACTTGTTATTTTCCCTGAAATATTGTTTTTATGAAAAGTAACTATACATGACCCTCACCTCAGAGCTGCAAAAAGGATTAGATTAAAAGTGCTTGAGGGAAACTTGGGTGAGTCATGTCTGAGTAACAAACTCGGGAAGGGAGGAGGAGAAGGAGCTCGGACCCAGCCAAGGAGGGGCATGTGTCAATATTTTCATCGATCACCAGGAGTGAGTGTGAGAAGGTATGTGCGCCCCTGTGCAAAGGGGTGAGAAGGATGTGAATGAGGGAGAAGAAGTGGGCATTGGCAAGTACATTGTAACATCTGACCTCATCTTTTGGGGCTAAGAGTCCAGTTTTTAGTGGCCATTCAAAGTCACTTTCTCTCTCTCACTCTAGCTTTTGTCAAAGGAATTTCATATAAAGTATGTGTGAAATACAAGGTAGTGAGGTCCCAGAGGGCAGGGCTCCGCCCAATAGGTCCACTCCTGAGCGACAAAAATCCAACAGTGCCTGCCTGATCCACAGTAAATATACCCCATTTTATCCTGTGAAATCCATGCACAGACAGCCTCCCCTTGATGTTGTCCTAAACCACCTAAATAGTTAGTTCTGTGTCCCATCCTCATCGGTAAGCAAATTACGTATTTGTGTGATATCAGAGCTTAGCCTCAGTTCGCCCAGCGGCACCCAGTGTCAAGTTCTCCTAAGGTGCTTTTTGCTCCTACCACTTGTTTGACGCTGATCTCTGCTCGGTGTGCCTCTCATCTGCCGAGATGCTGCACGCGTATGCTTCGCGTAGTGTTTTATCTAAAGAAATCACCTTCATTCTAGGCAAAAATGGGTCCCAGATACACTACCAGCTTGTGTTAATTTTCACAGCCTCTAAACAACTGGCAGAATAACTGCTGAGGCAGCAGCTGCTGTGATGTCTCCGGGCAATTCAGGTATATTTGCCTGTGATTGGTGCATTAAAGATGTTGTTCGAAGCTATAAGCTCTGGATACGTAGAGCACATGCATTCATTTACTCATTCAACAACCATTGATTGCCAGGTACCTCTTGATATTTAAATTGACTTTTCCATTACTAAAAAATATGGGATTTTAGAAACACGAGTTATAAAATATACAGGGTCCAGCCGAATATACAAGGCCTGCTTGAGTGCGGTTGGTAGGGTAGTAATATGGGTGTATTAATTTATAGTTTTCATTTGAAGATTTCACCTACAATATCACATGGTGTGCTTAAGTGTGATATTGTTATGTTACAGAATTACATGCGTATGATTTAAAGAGAGTTTGTAATAAAAAGGGGTGTTATTTTTGCCATACCCTGTATAATGGTCACTAATAGAGAATCCTTCTCTGAATATTTGCAGGGGGTGGGGGACTGCCAGAGACCAGGCTTATGTAGGTTTTGCCTATGTATTGATTTGTTTTTATTTTGCTTTGCTTTGTTTTCCCCAGGAGAGAACTGAGACAGAAAGTCAACATGATCACATTTAGAAGAGTAAATTCCTTCTGAGTTCCTGAAAGTAGCATTTTCCTGTTCTCCCCACAAAGAAGACCTTAAGAAAGATCTGAACAGCCCCTAAAAAAGTGTGTGGATTCTCATTATCTGAGAAAGGGGATGAAATAGGACTACTTGGATTTCAAAGGTTGGAACGGGTAGCTGAAGTCTTGGTGGATTCCTGGGGAAAAGGAGGCAGTAGTTCTTATTCTGCAAGGGATGGAAATATAAATCAAATGTGACTTAGAGTTGTTGAGAAGGCCAGCTTTCTGAGGCATGGGGGCATATGGGAATGAAGGAAGCAAATACTACAATGTATAAGTCCAGGAACTCTAGTAAGGGGCAGGTATGGCTAGTTTGGGCACTAAAGGAGTAGAATGAGCCTTCCTTGGGGGTCTAAGAACCTCTTCAAGGAATTGGATCAGCGGTTGACTGACATCCTTCGTGAGGCTGAGTCTGTATTCTCACAAGACTGTGTCGATGAGAATAACTGGCACTAGTTCACTTCTGTTGAGAGAGCTGGACTTTCCTTTGAACTCTGTGTTCCCCACATTTGTTCTACAGATCAGGGCAAGTGAGAAGCTCTGAATGGAAAATGTTGCCGGGACTTACTGCCCATCTGTCCATGGTGGCCTCAGTCTATTTTATTTGGAAATTAAAAGACCGATTTCTATGCATTGGAATCCTGACTCTGGAGAAGGGTTCGTATTGGATAAAGGCAAACTTTGAGGCAATTTAGGTAAGCTCAACAAGCGTTAATGAGCATGAGATCCCAGCTCTGTCTCTCAGTGTTCTCAGAGCTGTTAGAATCTTACTGTTCAAGTATGACTAATTGTGTCACCATTGTCTCTATGAGTCCTTATCTTACTTCACTTCTCACTCTTCTTCGTTGTTGTCAATGGCAATATCCTTTATAGTTTCACTTTTGACTCTCACGATATCAAATTCTCTTGATTGTGTTTTTTCCTCTGTTGCCTCTCCTCATGTTAAACATGATTCTTTTGCTGCTACCCAACTTTGAAGTTGTCTGTGGCCATCTGACTTGATTTGGCCAACAGAATTGTGTGTCTTCCTGGCAAGAGCACCTGAAAAATTCAGGTAGCAACTCCTTCCTCATGCTGGATCCTGGACTGAGGATGACTTGTAGCCGAGCCCTCAGCTGACCTGAGGTAGACATGGAACATGACTCAAAGTAAGTTTCTTGGCATAATTCACTGAGAGTCTTACTCTGTTTATGACTACAGTGCAGCCTCCCCTATCCTGATGTAATAGTGAATACCTAGAAACTGAGGACCACTGCAACAAAACTCTGAAATATGTAGCATTGGCCTCATAATGGTCTGCCAGGTGGTGAGAAAGCTGATCAGAAGTTGGAAATATATTTTGGGAAGAAAATCACATATGTTATGATTTTGTGGTTCCAGGAGACACCACCATTGAAAAGAATCTAGTACTTCTGGCTCCATCTGACAACGTATTAATAAGGAAATTATTTCAAAATGTTGCCAAGTTTGTAAAAAAAAAAAGGAAGGAAATAGAATTAATTCATGGATTTTCAGAATTGGGAAAGACTTCTCAATACCAACCAGCAAAGAATAAAATCGAGGTGGCTTTTGAGTAGTAAAGGCTGACTAAAACTGAGACTCATAGCAAAGATAAAAATGAAAGCTATGGTCTTTGTACCCATTGATATAACCTCTGAAAGGAAGAACTGTTTGAAAATTATGGGACCAACTAACTATGTTATGCATAGTAACCCATTTAACTGTACCCACAAGATAGTCAAGGAAAAGAGTGTGACTCTAAGAGACCCAAAGGACACATGATTAAGTTGAGAGAGAAAGAAAAAGAGAGGAGGAAGAGGAGAAGAGAAAATATGAAGGAAGTAAAAAAACAGAAGTAGATTGTATTTAAGAAGTAAAGTACGTCAGGAAGAGAATTGTACATGTTGCTATTGGCACACAGAACTAGCTAGAATCAAACAGGTTTTTAAAAACTAGTTTTTGAAGAAGTTCTACTAATGAACTAATGAACTAAAGACATAGAAAATAATCCCTAAATTATATTACTTAATAAAACAGTTGAAGAACCTTCGAATATTTAGCTTAAAAAAAGATTGGGTATAATATTTCACATATTTTGGACAGCTTATGAACTGCAATTTAAAGAACACATCTTATGTAGAAAGAGTCCAGAGTCTACTGTCCATAGAGTAGTGAGCATATTTGACCAGCAGCCCGTCTGGACTCAATGTACAAAGTCCATTCCTGCTGAGAGCTCTCCAGCAATGAAACAAGTTGCCCTGAAAGAACTGAGCCATCTCTCATTGGTTTGGCCCAACCAGTGCTGACTATGTAGCTTTGGGAGGTGAAAGGGAGAAGTGTACAGTTTCATTCATTGGGGAAAACTTGAACAGAGTTCTCATACCACTCATATATTAACACTTAATAGCTAGGCACCGAGCTAAATTACTTCACAAACATAATTATCATATCACACTGCAAAATATATGAGATTCCTATCTACTACATATAACCAGTAATATTTAGAGCTAGAATTTAAAGCTAGGCTTTTTCCAACTTACGACATCTGTGAGTCCATTATCTATGGTTTCTGCTTGTTGATGTTTTCTTCTCCACCTAATGGTTTGTTTTAATGAAATGGCGCACAGGATTCATATTCTTCAATGAACAGCGCTTTACAGCAAAAAATGTAGGTGGATGTAGTAGAAGAAATTTTGAAATCTAAACCAGAAGACTTACATTCTTGAACTAACCACATTTTCCTGGAAGGCCAAGGGTTAAAATTGGAACCGATTCTTTAGTTCTCTGCCTCTTCATTTGCAATAAAGGCGCTACCACATATCTCTGCCTTCCTCACCAGTTTCCACGGAGGAATGATCATATTTCATGAGGGAGCTCCTTATAAAGAGAATGTAATCTGCTGGCAGATGCTTCAGTTAAAATTTTCATAGCTCACAATGAAAATATTTAACAAGACATGCTGTGATGTAAATTCCACGTCTGTCATGCTTTAGCCGACCCCTTCTTCCCTCATTTCTTCTCTTCAGCAAAGCAAGACGCAGCCCCAGGACTTCTGAGCCTAGGGAGGATGACTCTTTTGTTTCTCAGTATAGTTCCTTTTCTTTGCTCCTTCACAAAATCTATGAAGGTTTTCCCCTCTGCCAAGTTCTCAATCCACCTGGGAGAAGCTGGCACTAAAACACGTCATTCCTATTGAGCAAATGAGTACTGGGCACTTTGCTAGATTTGAGCACATTGTCCTGTAAATTCATCTTCACAACAAGTATATAAATTAGAATTTATTTTACAAATGAAGAAACCAACATTCAGAGAGATTGAATCACTTCTCCAGATTCCCACAACTAGTATCAGTCTGAATGCAAAGCTTGAGATGTTTCCACTATGGATGTACCACTTTCCCTTCTCCTTCAGCCACCCCTCATCTGCAGCTCCATTGTTCGTGATCGCTCCCAGAGGTCACGTCCCAGTACGGTACCTGGTTACCCTGGTTAGGAAAGTCTCCATCGACTCCCACGGCCCTTTAAGAGAAGCGTCAATAAACCATCATGAAATTCAAACAGCCTGGAATTAAAGGCCCCGCATTGTCCAGCTCCAATGTAATTTCCCACAACTACCATTTCTTTAATGCTCTCTATTTGCTCTACCAAACTGAATTACAAATTCTCCCCCAGCTAGAATGCAGATTCCATGTAAACAGAATTATGTTTGCCTGTCTTGTTCAAGGCTGAATTCCTAGCCCCTAGAATAGTCACTGTCAGAGCAGACACTCAACTAATGGATGTTAGATGAGTAAATAAATCAATGAACATGGTGCTCTACCCTATATCTAGACATCATTGGAAATGAATTACATCTGTCTATATCTATATAACTCCAACTCAACATTCAAGGTCTAGTTCAAAGGCCATGTCTTTTATTCTTAAACTCTCAGCCTGAATCAATATAGAGTTAATGTTTTGGTCTTTTTGGCCTACTCTGATAAAAACACCATAAACGGAAAAACTTCAGTAACAAGTACTGATGTCTCACAGTTTCAGAGGCTCACAGATAGCTGTCTTCTCATTGTGTCCTTATGTGGCGGATGGGTAAGAGAGCTCTCTGGGGTTTTTCTTTCATAAGGCTGTGAATCCCGCTCAAGATGGTTCCTTCCACTATCATGACTTACTCACCTCCCGAAGGCTCCACTTCCTAACGCCTAGTCACATGGAGGGTTATGGCTTCAATATATAAATATTAGAGAAGATAAATATTTAATCCAAAAGAGTTAGTGGATATATACTATTAGATTGGCCTCTTTGGGCTTGGATGTAAGAAGTAGCAGCACCACCGCTACTTGTCCCCATTGGGTTCCTCTGTCCAACTTCGTCCATGGAAAACTTCCAGGAAAGAAGTGATCCTCTCGTGGTCACACAGGTGGTAGCCAGTTCCTAGCACGTACAGAAAGAAACCCGGCTTCTGCCCTTAATCCAAGTGTGGGATCCTCCTCACTTATCTAGAGAATAATGAATTATAAAACTTCAACACTCTTGAGTGAGAATAGCTAGTTATTATTTTTAAATGCATACAAAGATGCATCCATATCGTGTATTTCCATAGGGCACCATGTGAAAATGTGCAAGTGGGAAGGAGCTTAGACAGTTCACTGGAAAGCCAGTCTGTCTGTATACGTGATAGGAATGGTAAGAGCGCAGCCAACAGTAAGTGTCGTCTTTCCCCCCCTGCATTGCCTAAAAATCACGACAGATGTGGGAGCTGATAAGGCTGAGGAACAGAGGGAGTCCTATCCAGCCTGTTTGAATAAAAGGATGAAACAAATGAAACAAACTTTTTGAAGCCAAAGCAGCAGTAATCTCTCTTGTGTATGCTTTAGTGAATTTGGCCTCCCAAATATAGATTTGTAAAGAACAAAGTAGCAGTCGTAATGGAAAAACAGGCTTTGCAGGCAAAATCTCAGAAGGAAGGTGGGAAAAAGGAAGAGAAGGGAAGCAGTGTGGGGGATGAATTGGGGTATCTCTCCTCCATTACTTTGTTCCTTTACACATAATTCTACTGCTCACTAGATGTATTTTTAGAAGGACAATACTCTATTTCATATGAAAATGGTAGATCACAAAGTGCTCCTTTTAAAATAATATCTGATGTATGAAACTATATAGGTTATAAAGTGCTGTTTTTAAAGTTACGCTCATTATCTCCATTGATTCTCACAACAATACCATGAGGGAGGTATTACCTGGCTTTGGAGGAAGATGTTACCTGATTTACAAAAGGGGCGCCCTGATTTACAAAAGCAGAAACCGAAATAGGAGAACGGCCACAGAGGTAGGGCCAGCGTAACATCACAAGTTCAAGTCTAACTACTCTTTCAGCTGCGTTAAAACGTGATACCAACCTAATGGTTTTGAGGTCTGATCTTAAAACAAGTAGGCACTATATTGTTTCCAAACATGTAAAACCGACTTTTGGCTCTGTCTCTTCTTCTATCCCTCATTTCCTGTCTTCCTCCCCCTTTCCTCTTCCCCTCACAGTCTCTTAAAATATGTTCTTCCTCTTGTTCTCACATTCTTCTCTTTCTGTCCGTCTCTCACTTGCTGTCATTCTGGCTGCCTCTCCTTCTGTTTTCCTCTGTCTTCTTCACAATCTGTTTTCACTGGAAGACATTAAAGTATGTTTTTTGTTTCGTTCAACTTTAAAATGGTATATTCTGAAATTTTAAAAGGTTAGTAATGCTTCTTCTAGAAGTCTAGAAACAAAAAATATGAAAAGATCAAGATCCCCAGATGTTTGTGTTGTGCTGTATTTCTCCCAATGCAGGTTCCTAATGACACTTTGCTCAGTCGCAATGGCACCCAGGGGTAGACAGAGTCCACAGTCCGGAAGTGCCTCCTCAAGGAGTGCAAAAGCTCAGATAACACTGACCTGTACATGCAGTACAGGATGGAAATAAAAACAAATGTACTCTGTGACATCACTTAAATACGGGATTTTTACAAAGTTAAATTCATAGAGTCAGAGACCACAGAAGAAGCTGCCAGGCCTGTGGGGTGGGGGAAATAGAGACAGGTTGGTAAAAGTGCACAAATGTTCAGCTGTAAGGTGAGTAAGGTTGAGGACCTAACGTACATCGTGGGGACAATACTTGATAACACCGTATAATTGTAATCTTACCAGAATGTGTAACTTGAATGTTTCACACAGACACACGCATGCAAAAGACGAAATGTACGCACTGCAGATTTCTATTTCTGTCCCTTTTGCTTTACTTTGGAAGCCAGGCCAGCAGTGGAGGCGACTATCCGGGGCTTTAAAATCCAGTCATGCATTTGTACAAAGTCTCTGGCCTTAAACTACAAGGAGATAAAGTTTGTAATTCTTGACTCGTGAACAGGGAAGTGTATTTTACTACGGGTAACTGTGAAGCAGACAATTTGGGATTCTCTTCTGCCACCCTGCAACATCCAGTTTCCCCCACCCAGAGAAAGAAAAGGGAACAGCAGGAAGAGACGGCATCCCTAGTTGTGAGCCTAACTTCTGTTCATGCTATGTGCAAGCTGAACCAACGTATACCCAAACTCATGGTCATAAAGCTGTGTCTGCGAACGCAGGGGGTCACTACATAATTCCCAGGATGCGGCCAAAGAAGAGCAGATAGGTAAGAATCTATTTGTTTGGGGTTCAAAATCGATCCTCCAAAAGCAGAAAGAGATATTGTTGGCTTGTGTTATCACCAGGAACGACAGCTGGAGAGGCGACACTCACACCACACTCTCCGTATCTGCTCATTTTCTCCATCAGCGACATGCAGGACGCTTTGGGATGACGGCTTCACTCGTGCTGATTTATGAGTTGTGCAGGCCGGCTCGTTTTTCCTCCGTATGCCATCCACCACTTGGAACAAGCACACTTAGCCTAAGGAAAGAGCTGTGGCCAGTTAGAAGTCTGAGGGCAACATCGCAACCTGAACTTGGGGAGCTGTTTTCATTCCATAAGCTGCTATTGTCTTAAGCACTTATGATGTGGCCTTGAAAAGACAAATAGTCTTCTGAAAAATATCTCCACAGGAAAAGCCTTCTCCCCAGTACCTATAAAACATTCATAACACCTTCATTGTGCTGTAAATCCTTAGCAGGAGTTGATAACAGTGTATGAATTTTTAATGTAACATTTATAAATGGTTATTAAAACTACCCTCAAAGTAAAGTGTCAGTTTATTTTTAATTAACTGTTGGCTATTTAAGCTCCCAGATGGCCTGGGGAAAGACCAATGGGCCCACATGTCAATTATCCTCCCTTCTTCCCCATCTTTAACCCCTCGTTGCCCACTGTCATGCCGTCCAATGCATGCAAGCTCTAAAAACTTAAATTGATTGCAGATTTGGTCTCAGGAGCATTGCATCTCTTATAAAACAATCCTGAAATAGCTGTCAGCTACCATGGCTGCCATAAAACTGTGAGGTAAGCACTGCCCATTCAGAATCCTCACAGCCCAAATCCACTCCCGCACACCTCTACCCTGCAAGAGAAAAAACTGGGCCAAAGAGGAGTGATCAGTAGATTCCAGAACACAAGACCCGAGGTGTAGTATTACAACTCAGGCTCAGTGGCATTGTACTTGTGTGATCCTGAGCAAATTTCAGCCCCCTGGAATGTACTTCTCTATGGGTAAGTGTAGGGATTATGCAAACTGTTCTGCCTCTCTCAGGAGGTTATAAGCCTCAAATTAAAAGCTGGCTATGAAAATATTTCATAAATCATAATAAGCTGTCTGCACATAAGTTATCCTCTTTTATCATCTTCCAACTATTTATCATTGTCCTCATGGCCTTCTGGTATGGACTTCCCCAAATTCTTAGCGTGCTGGTTCTTTCTAGTACCCAGAAATCGGGGAAACCCATTTTGTTAATACAAGTATATATATTTTTAAAGGGATGCTATGTTAAGGTCAAGAAAATCTCTTAGAATGTAAGTAGAAAAATAGATACAAAGCAGGAGGTAAAAGATAATATAGAAGACTAATACAGGAAGTCTAATATCTGACTAAAGCAAGTTACAGATAACAGACAAAATGGGAGGAATATATTTACCAAAGAAATACTTTAACAAGGGCCCATGGCATACCCGGCATATCAAAAACATATCATTATAAGATTTCAGAACATGACAAATAAATCAAATATTCTTCATGCTTCCAAGAGATATAAAATAGATCATACACAAAGGATGGGAGTCAGAATGGCATTAGGCTTCCTAAAAACAGAATTAGAGCCTGCTAGACAGTAGAGCAGCAATTTTTAAATTCTGAAAGAAAACTATTTCCAACCTAGAATTTCATATCATTATTTAACGCTAATAATAATATTTATGGCATACAGGGAGGGACTCGAAACCTTAACCCCTATGTATATTTTGTCAGAAGTACAGAAGGTGTATCGCACCTAAATAAGAGAGTAATCTGAGAAGCAGGAAGGCAAAAATTAGGAAAGAGACACCCAAAATGAAAGAGGAGAATGCAAGGGCCTGTATAACGGCTGAGCAGAGTCCTAGGTCAAAAGCTGTGAGATGCCTGTGGACCAGCCGTCCTGATTAGAGGCGAGGGAGGGCTGCTGGCAGAGGGCCCGAGACTAAGTGAGGGGAAAGGAACTGGTGCATCAGAGCTACCTGGTGCATTTCAGCACATTAAGGGAAGTGTTTGAGCCTGAGTTGGTGACGAGAACATGGAAAAGCAAGTGAACAAAAAAAATGAGTCCAGTGTGAATTTCAAGCTAAGAAGTGTCTGTCTGTGTGAGCATGTGAGCACACACACAGACACACACATCATCGTATGCTACATGCCTCGGATGCAAGCTATATTTATGTTGTCATAATAAAATAAACTGAGTATAAATTTACTATAAGTTGATGTATCTCTATTGAAAGGATGGAGAAAAAGAATTTTAATTGGTGGATCATGTAAGAGAAATAAATTATTTTCTTTCAGAGTATGGCTTCAAGACAGCTAGTCATTTTTATCAACAAAACATCATAGCCTTATGTCTTAGAAATATAGAAATAAAAGCTTGAAGAAACCATGTAAAAACGTTGAATGACGTTAACTCCAGGGAGAAGTGGAGCAGTGAACAACTTTTTCTTTTAAAGCTTGACTTCTTAAACTATAAACATTTTGATTGAATGCGGTAATTAAGAGAAGGTGGGGGCATTTGGAAAAATACATCTAGAGAGGTGAAGGAGTTACCAGAAGATGAAACAAAGGTTATAATCAAACTTTCTTATGATAAGGTGGGAGAGGATGGAATTCCCCCCCCCAAAAAAAAATTGCAAGAAGAGAGTGAAATTCAACAGTGAGAAATGTTTCAGAGATTAGAAGCACAAGTAAAGGATGAGTAAACATCATTGAATTTGACCACTAAAGGGCCATCGATAGCCATCAAGAGAGCCATTTCAGAAAGTCACCCTGGGCTGCTGTAGATTTCAGCTGGGGAAGGTTTTCAGATAAGTCAGATATAACCTCTCCCACCCCAGACCCTGCCCTGGGATTACTGCGTAACTGATCCACTCAGCCACAGTCAGTCTCACATCAGAAGTTTTAGATCTCGGAGGTACACAAAAAGGAAGATAAGAATCCTTCCCGCTCAGCCTAGCCATGCTTTTTTCATACAAGGTTCAACCTACGAACCAGTGTTTGTTTAGCTTTTTCTGTGATTTGCCTATGGGCTGTTAAAAAAACACACACAAAATAAATAAGGCAACAAACAAGAACGTTGTTTTTCCCTTGTGGGACATTTGTCTATTTGGAACAGAAAGCCACCATCAGAGGAAATAAAAGAACTATAGATGGGCATGAAGAGTCAAGGGGTAAAATGTAGAATTCAGACTTGAACAGCAATAAAGGTTCGTGCGAGCTAAAATAGCTGGGGTCGGGGAGGGGGTCATCGTATAAAGGCAGCCTAGGCCTAATTTGAGACTTGAGGGTGCTAAGGGGTCCAAGACGGAAACGGTGGTGAAGGCGGGGGGAAGTGCGGTACGAGATAAGGTTGGCTGTGCCTCTCCAGAAACCATCACCTGTATTCGGAAAAGCACAGCCCCTTTCCGGCTCACTGCAAACTCCTTCCTCTGCCTCAGCTCTGGCAATGAATACTGTGAGTTCGGACAAAGTCAACTTCCCTTGGGCTAAGTGGCTATCATCATACCTGCCTGAGATGATGGCATTGAGGGCTACATCATTTGGGACAGGGTGTTTCTGAATTATAAGCTGGAGCAAAAGAGTAAACAGTGATGGGACTTGGGGGTTTAGATTTTGGGTCATTCATTATTCACTCAGTTACACTGATTCATTCAGTGTATGTTTGTTTGATGTTCAGGTTTTAGAAGGGAATGTGACAGACGCTGGATCAGGTAAGGCAGACACAATCAAATGTTCACTTCTTTAACATGACCTCTCGGAGTTTGCGCGGTCTGATTTCCACCTCCTTCAGCCTTCTGTGCCCCTGACCTCTTGGGGAATGGAAACACAGACCTTCTTTCATTCCATGTTCAGAGACTTTGTACGCTTCGGCCTCTGTCTCAATCCTCTGCATTCCTCCCCCTTCCCTTCAGATCTTGGCTGAAATAGCCACACCTTGCAGAAGCACCCTGCTTTCCTGGCATCTTAGGACACTCTGTTGTAGTAACCAGAAAGGTAAGTACATTAAATAAATATGTGACTTGTTTAAATTGTGTGGTTTCTTGCTGGGAACGTAGGCCCCAAGAACAGAAATCTTTTCTTTTTACCATTGTAACCTTAAGACTTAGTGTAGTGCCTCTCCGTCATAAGCTTTCAATACACATTTTCTCAATGACTGGTCAGACATACGTAAAAGCTATTTTCAGAATTTTGATCATGAGTGGCAATTTATCCTCATGAATCTCTAAATCTCTTTAACAACCTGTTACAGGTCCATCTTCTCTGGGTTTATCTAGCCTTCTCTGATTCTATTCTATATACTTGCAAGTTCTTTAAGTTACCTTATAACCGTCAGACCCAAAGCCAAATTACATCATCTTTGTCCAATGTCAGCAGGAATCAAAAGCTTTTCTTTATTTTTCAATTTACTTATGAAATCAAGGGGTGAAGAGGAAGGCTACTCTAACAGGAGCATTAATTGCAGTGTAGAAATAACTGGTAATTATGCTCCCTAAATAAACTTAACGCTATGGCTGGTGTCAGGTTGCACTAAGTGCCCTGGGCCCAGCTGAGACTAATTAGGTCTGCATTAAATATTAAAGCTTTCTGACACTCAGGTTTTGATGGTGACAGAAGAGAAGAAATCCTGTAACCTAATCTGCACCCAACAGGAGTAATTTATGCTCACATCTTATAAGAAAAGAAAATCCAATTATGTAGCTGACTGGAAGATATATTTAAGGAGAAGTTGATGTAAAAAAAATTACACAAACACATACTCACAGAGTACATAAAATAACAAGAATGTCAGCAGATAGTTCCTGTTTGCCACCAACTACACGAAATTCCTGTTGATTGTCCTCCTCTAATCTTGTGTTTGCATGGGAAATAGCTTTTTGCCTATAAATGTGTTTAATACCGTGTAGGGGCACAGAGTCAACATGGACCTTTGGATGGTAAAAATATAACAAGCCATTTTCACATAAGAAAGAGCTATTGTATGTAGGGCTCACAATCCATCACAGGACCATAACTTTTTATTCCTTTAATTACTGCACTTATAAAGGGGCAACTTGCTTTTTCTTGAAGAAAAGGAAGAGCTCAAGGTTCAGAAATCCGGTCGGTGTCCCAGCTCTGTCTGTCGCTGGACGTGTGGCCGTAGGTGACTCGCAGAGTCCCCTGGGCTGTTCTGTTTTCCTTTCCGTAAAACGCGGCGCGCACATCTCTGAGAACGTGGAACTTAAATGAGGTAACGTAGTGGTTTTCATCACCTACAAGTAGCGAAACTCCAAACAAGTCTTACCAAGTGTTTGGGTGCTGAAACAAAACAAAACAAACTAAAAGCCAGTATTTTACTAGCACCCATGTACACCGTGTGCTTGTGTTGAAGCCCTTCAGTGAGAAAAAAACTAAAGCTGTTTTTAATATAATGTTTTTATAATAGAAAAGTTCAGATACATACAAAGATAGAAGAGATGGGATAACCGCCCCCAGATGCCGTCACCTGGATTCAATAATCGCTAACTCCCGGGCGGTTCTGTTTTGTCGCTCCTCCCCGGAAACCCGTCTTTTCGAAGCAGATTCCCCTCACTGCGTCATTTCACTCGAAACATTTCACATATGTATTGAAAATATGAAGACTCCTTAAAATTGTGACAGCAAAATAAAAATTAACGTTAATCTCTAAATAAAAATTGGGTTATTTTGATGAACAAAAAATATCAGAGAGAGATTTTAAAGGTCATCACTGTTGGGTCAACCTCAGAATCTTACTTTTTTTTAAATTATATTTTTATGGTAGAATATAAAATCCTGATAGCATAGAAAAGTACTTTTGCATATCAACAGACTTTTGGCGATGCACCTGGGAATATCCAGAATGTTTTTCAAATGAACAAGATTTACAAAAGAACTTGAATGCTACCTTTTACACAAACACAAGTTAGTTTAGCAACTAAAGTTATTATGAATTATAGTTTTCTCATTTTGTTAATACAGAGTGGAGCAAAAGTAGGTTTACAGTTGTTTGTATGGATAATAATACAATAATAAATAAATAATAATGCAAGAATAAACTCTGTGTTTCGTATATTCACAACTGTAAACTTACTTTTGTCCCCCCCAATGTATGTGGCTTGTAATACTTGGGGTGTATATTATTATTTTATTATTTATGTCATTATTTTTATGGTTTTTAATATATCACTGATGTTCCCAAAAGGCCTACTATAAGACTGTGTACAGAGTATGTCCTCAGTAAGTATTTATTGAATAAAAAGTGAATAAATCAAAATGATATATAATCAAATATTTGTGAAACAATGAAATATCTATTTAAGACTCTTGGAAAGTAGTTCTTAAAATCACTGGAATCCTATAGAACAAAAATATCTAGAAAAGTAAACAAATCCAAAGTATACGATTATTATTTTATTACTTTTTATTAAAGCTAGTTTATGGGATGCACATACACCCCTGTCTCTAAACCTGTTATATTTACTGAAATTTGAATACAAGAAACTGTAAAAGAAGAAGCAAATGAGACTGTCCAGGAGAAAAAGTATAAGAAAACCATACTGCAAATCAGGAGACCTGGGATCCGGACCCTCCTGGGCCATCGCTGACCTCAGTTATCTTAGAATGCCATTTCCATCCATGGGACCCCGGAAATATAATGTAACTAAGGGTTAATTAAGATACTAGTCCTCACCGCTTTCAGTTCTGGATTCTGTGATTCTCAACATATGTGGGGTGGGAACTAATTAAATAAGCTTAAAGAAGATACCTCACTGGCTAAAATGTGGGTAGAATGTGACTTTTCAGTAACATTCTAAGGACCTGTGTGAAAACTTGGGGGCAACTTAGGGTTAGTGGCAGCCTGTCTCTCCAAACTGGGCTGCCGCACTCACGTTAAAAATAATTAGAATGTGGGTAATCCTAGAGCTCATTTAAAAGGCACAGCAAGGAGGGCCTCGCAGGGTTTATTGGAAGAGAGAATGATTTCCCTATGAAAGGGCAGTGTAATCAACTTGGAGACTATTACAACCCTCTTTCCCCCGTGTGAGTGCGGCAGCCTTCTGAGCCACACTTATTTATTTTCCCATTTTCTTCTCCCACCCCCTCCACTGAAGCACATTATGAAATTATGGAAAAGCCATTTTCTATCCAAAGGCAGCTGGTTGCCACGGGTTACAAGAGTCTTATCTGTCCCCAGGGTGATTTTACTGACAGAAACCACTGCAGGAGGAAGGGGCTGAAGAAAAGAGGGAGGCGGAAGGGACAAAATTCCCCACCACTCACTCCTCCCTCTTCTTTGTCAGAAATGGGGCTCTGCAGCACGTGCTAGGATGCCACTCTGAGGTCCCGGTGTCTTCTGCAGGCCTGGCCTGGAATATGAACTTGTCTGAAGCAAGACCTTTGGGGGAAGATTGGGTAAGGAAATAGTCTATAATGTTCCCGGAGAGATATTTCAGATGAAGAGATGACTAAAAATGTCGCAGCATGTTGGAAGGTGGAAAGCAGTTCATTAAAGATGGAATCTCTCTCCCCTCTGTCTCTCTCCTCCTTTATCTCTCTCCCTTTCTTTTCTCTCCCTACTATGCTAACATTTTTAAATAATAGCAAATCAGAGTTTGAAAGTCAGTAGCTTTCTATGTGATATTGAATTTCTCCAGCATCCTCCTACCCCAATAAGAGCCCATCCAATCTGTGTTTGAATTCCTAGACTGACAGAGAGCTCACTCCCTCCTAAGCATACTCATTCTAAGCTTATTTGCACTAATATTGATAATAGTGTCTAATAGTTATTGGATGATTGCTGCATCTTAGGCTCTAGACTAATTGTTTTCATTTTATCTTGACAAGTAATTAATGAAGTTGATATACCTGATGTGCAGATGAGAAAACTAAGACATTTCATATATCAAGAAGCTAGCAGGGCTTGAATTTAAAATCAATGTCTAAAGGACTCCTAAGTTTTGCTCTTTCAACTGTGCTGTTTGACCTATTGCATGCTTCCTCTCTCTCTCTCTTTTAAGATATATATCTCTGTTATTCCAATTTTATGTTTTCATTCCCCAAGCTTCCTGTAACCTTCTGTGTCTTCTCCCTTTGCAAATGTCTTCCTTAAATTATCATTTCCTGAACTGTTTATTTAGTCTAGGTTGTCTGTTCTTCTATTCTCAATATTCTATTTCTACTAACTCATTTCAAAGCAAATATATTTTTTCTGGTCTCCACATGTATTATATTCCTGAAACATATTGAGCAGCTGAGAGCCTCAAGCCTATTTTATCCATGCTGAGTTTAAATTACGTTTTGCCCAGGCTCTATGTATTATAAGTGAATAGTGGCAGGTATTTACATTTCTTCATATGAAATTTTATCTAATTGACTTAGCTTTGTCATTCTAGGTTATGAAAACCTCTTTAGGTACTAATTTTTTCATGCAACATATTTGATTTGACCAATGAAGTAGGATTTAATCCATGTCATGAATTAAACTATAATAATAATTATAAATAATGTAAACAAGGATACAATTTCATGTACTGAAGTCTAAAACTGACATGAGTCATACATTTCTCCTTCCTGACTAACTAATCAAAGGATAATGGGACAGGACGTGGAAGGAAGATGCACTTTGGGAAGAAGATGGGCTAAACATGCAGTTGGTTTCCAGCTGCACAATTGCTGTCAGCAAAAGGGCAGAGGAAGGCATAGAGGCTCTGAACCAAAGCTGCACACATCGGATCCTCTGCTGGTACTGACTCTGTTTATGTAATGCTAAGCATGTTTTTTTAATTATGTGAAAAATCCAAAAAACATTAAATTAACTAGCAAACAGTTAATAGTACCTACTGGATAGGTATCAAGAGATTTTAAAAAATCCATCTATTCCACAAATTTTTTCAAAGTTGTTGCCCTGACCTCATGGAACTTACAGTCTAGAGAGGGGATAAAAGTAAATCCACGGATTGATTATGATGAGTACTGTGAAGAAGCATAACTGAGCTTTAATACAGAGGAAAATAGATGGAATAATCTAGATTAATAATTACAGAATGTTTTGCTGAAGGAATAACTTTTGAAATAAAACTTGAAAGGATATGTAGTCTTATTTGGGCTCCCCCCCCCAAAAAAAAAAGAGGAAAAAACTGCTTCTGGTAGATTACTTTGAGGGAGGAAAAAAAAGGAAAGTTTAAGGCACAAAAAGGACCAAAAAGGACCAAAAGCTGAAGGGCAGTGAGAAGGCTGGTGAGATGTGAAGTGTGAAACACAAACAGGGTCAGGTCACGCAGGGCTTTGCATGATGGGCTTGCACAGTATTCTAAATCTAAAGAAACTCTGTAGAAGCATTTAAGAAAATGTTGTGACTTAATCAGATTCATATTTAAAGTAGATAGTTTGGGCTGTGATGTGGAAATAATGTAAAGGAAGTTAGGAATAAAAATAAGGAGACCAGTTAAGAAGTATTGCCTGGTCTGAGATCAAGGGAAAGATGATGAAGGCTTGTATTTGAGTAATACAGTTGAAAAGTGAGCGATGTTGGGAGCTACTCTCTCAGGAGGATCTATAAAACTTGGTTTAGGGCATGGAGATGGTGAGTGAGAAACATGTCAAAAATTCTAAAATTCCAGTAGTTAGATTTTTCCCCTTGAAGAAGCTATAGCCTTTGCAGGGAGATAATTTACACAGAAATTTGGTAAAGTAGAAGGACACAAAATTGATATTCAGAAATGGGTGGCATTTTTATATACCAATAATGAACTATCATAAAAAATAATCCCATTTACTATTGCAACAACAACAACAACAACAACAACAAAAAGGTGTCTAGGAATAAATTTAACCAAGGAGGTAAAAGACCTGTAGTTGGAAAATTATAAGATACTAAAGAAAGAAATTGAAGCAGATACAAGTAAGTAGAAATGTCTACCATGTTCCTGGATAGGAAAATTAACATCATTGCAATGCTCTTACAACCAAAGCAATCTACAGATTCAACACAATTCCTATTAAAATACCAATGGCGTATCTCACAGATCAAGAACAAATATTCCAAGAACTTACATTAAAACACAAAAGACCCCAAATAGATTCAGCAGTCTTGAGAAAGAAGAATAAAGTTGGAACTATCATACTACCTGATATCAAATTATACTATAAGGTCATAGTGAATGAAAACAAGATGGTACTGGCATTAAAACAAGCGTATAGGTCAGTGGAGCAGGAGAGAGAGCACAGAAATAAACCTATACATTTATAGTCAATTAATATTTTACAAAGGACATAAAATGGAGTAAAGACAATCTCTTCAATAAAAAGTATTGGGAAAATTGGACAGGTGTATGAAAAAATAAAATAAAATTAGACCACCACCTTATACCATATACAAGAATAAACTCAAAATGCATTAAACACTTAAGTGTAAGTCATGAAACCATAAATATCCTAGAAGATACACACATGCAATAAAATTTCAGAGACTTTACATAGCAATATTTTTGTCAATATGTCTCCTAGTGTAGGGAAAACAAAGGAAAAATTAACAAAATGAAAAGGGAAAGTACTGAATGGGAGAACACGCTTGCCAATGATAAGGTGGTTAATTTCCAAAATACATAAAGAACTTATACAACTCAACACCAAGATGACAAACACAATTAAGAAATGGACAAAGGACCTGAACAAACACTTCTCCAAAGAAGACACACAGATGGCCAATAGACAGAAGAAAAAATGCTCAATATCACTAATCACTAGAGAAATGCAAATTAAAACCACAATGATATCTTTATTATGCCTGTCACAATGGTTATCATCAATAAATCAACAAACAACAAGTGCTGGTGAGGATGTGGAGAAAAGGGAACCCTTTTGCACGGTTGGTGGAAATGCAGATTGGTGCAACTACTTAGAAAACAGTATGGAGTTTCTTCAAAAAAATTAATAATGGAACTGCCTGTTGACCCAGAGATCCTACTTGCAGGACTTTATCTGAAGAAACCTGAAACACTAATTCTAAAGAATATATGCATCCCTATGTTCATTGCAGCACTATTTATAATAGTCAAAATCTGGAAACAGCCCATATGCCCATCAGTAGATGAGTGGATAAAAATGCTATGCTACATTTACATAGTGGAATACTACTCAGCTATAAAAAAGAAGAAAATCTTACTTTTTGTGACAGCATGGATGGACCTGGAGATTATTATGCTAAGAGAAATAAGCCAGCCAGATAAAGGCGAATGCCATATGATCTCACTTATATGTGGAATCTAATGAATGAAAATAAACTGACAAACAAAAAAGAAACAGAGGCATGGATGTGTGGAACAGACTGACAGTTGTCAGAGGGGAGGGGCTTGGGGGCTGAGTAAAACGAAGGTGAAGGGATTAAGCAAACTACATATACATGCACACACATGCACATGCACACACACACAGATGCATGTAACTGTGTGCTGATAGCCAGAGGGAAAGGGGCATGGGGATAGGTGGAGGTGGGCCAAGGGGGGATAAATGGGAATGGAAAGAGACTTTGCTTTGCCTAGTTGGCATACATGTGCAGATGATGTTTTGTTGAGTTGTACATTGGGGGGATAAATGGGAATGGAAAGAGACTTTGCTTTGCCTAGTTGGCATACATGTGCAGATGATGTTTTGTTGAGTTGTACATTTGAAACCTGTATGGTTGTCTAAACAAATGTCACCCAGAAATTGGATTAAAAAATAAATAACTAAATAAAATAAAAAAGAGAAATATATATGTAGAGAGGTTAAGGAACTCAGAAGGAGCCTAGTTTGTACTAGAGGGTCTCAGGAAGCGCTTCACAGAGGTGGTGGTATTTGATGCAAGTGTTGGTGTATGTCTATATGTTAGTATACAGAGATAGAATAGCGAGTGCAATTGTACAAATATGTGAGTACTTCCAACTCTATAGATTTTTATGTAGTAAGGTATTTGGCACAATAAAAATATGCTTCCAATATGTTAAGAATTTTATACATTTTAATGCAACATTTAATATGTAAGCAGATATTCATTTTTTACACATCTAATAGAAAGATAAAGTTATAGCATTTAAGTACTCTGTAGTGTACAAACCTGTGTAAATAATTGAGCCCACTTTGAACCCAAATCTGTTGGACTTAAAATTTTTTAATTTGCATCCGTCCCCAGCATTCTATGGCATCTTTTTCTTTATACTATCCAATGTAATACATATTATCTTTTTGCTTTTGTCTCTGCCACTAGAATTCAAAACCCTCTGAAGGTCAAAAGTCCCCTGTTTTGTTCACCACTGGATCCTCAGCACCTGTGTAAAAGCTTATACTCAAAGTTTTCAATGGGAGGAATGAGTCTGGAAAAATGGGTGATGCTAAACCCATGTTCCTCCCACTAACCAAGGTCTTCTAGTAAAGTGAAGTATAACAGTTTTTAATACTATTTATCTAGTTTTACCAACTCAATTCATAGTTGATATTATCCTGCTTTCTCTTTATTACCCACCAGTCATTCAAAAATAACTTATTGACCCGTGCGTTTGGCTCCAGAGTAACTACGAAGACATATAAGACACACAGTACCCTCAGGGACCAAATGATAGATTTGAAGACCCATGACATAATTTTTTGAAAGGTTAAGTAATACTAACACAGTGATATAATCAATACCACAAGACTGCATTAAGACAAAATTGAAGTGCCAAAGAGAACAATAAGGATAATAAATATTATGGGAGATAAGAAGATATTATTGAGGATTAAGTTGATCTATTCTAGTTTCATAAAGGAAAAGAACTTTGGCCAAGATAGTAAAGATAGGTAAGAGTTTCTCAGGTACAGAGAAGGCATTAAGATAAGCCAGGCAGGAGCCAAGCAGGAGCACAAGTGCGTGCGTGGACCAACGTAAACTGAGGGACAATATATAGAAAGGGCTGGCTGGTTAAGAGAATGGGAGAAAGAGTTTCGGGACTGGATTGTATATAATGAGGCTTCCTCATATATCTTGATATTAAGTCCCGACATGGGATGACCAATCATCTTTACTTTTGAACTACTTTATTATGGCTAGGTAGGTGAAGACAAATACCCCATCATTTGGCATTAAGGGATAAGCGGCAGGTGTTACCAGGGAAACATACAAGCTAAAGGTCAGAAAGATCCCCTGTTCTGTCAGCATCATGGAGAGAAGGGTCTGGGGTCTGAATGATTTGCTGGAAATGTAATTGGTTTGAGTCTTAGGGTGAAGATCCTGCTTCCTTACCATTCTATGGTGCAAGCATGAGGACATCTTCGAAAGAGGTTTCCTTACCAGGCATTCCAGGGCAAATGCCAGCTGTGTAGGAGCTTGTTGAGAATGGCAGCCTAAGCGCCTATGACTTTGATAAACTTTAGATTTGAGCTCCTGGGAAAAGGGATTACCTGGTCCCTTGGGAAGCATGAATTAGGCATCTATTTTCAAGCATCTGAGTTTTTAGGGATAGTCTCCAAAGCAATCCTTCCTATCTCTCTCACCAGCTGATGAATGAAGAATCTCAGATATTCTCTATTGATTTAAAATGATGAGTATTGATTGATTTGTCTACTTATTGCAAAATGTGTATGTTGTACTTCAGTTTAAAAGCATTGTAACTACTATGTGCCAGGCACTAACACAGGCATTAGGGAGGCATCAGTGAAAAAGACAGAACCCCTGCTTGTGAATGATCATAGAATAGGGGGCGTAAATGCTGTGATGAAGGCTATGGGGCGGGGCGTGGGGGGACCAGCACTGGATACTGTGGGAAGGTAGAGGATGGGTACCTAAAGTATAACGGTATTTAAGCTTAAATATAAAGATGAGCCAGTGATGGACTGTGGAAAGGAGGGCTTTTCAGATGGGGAAATCGACATGAGCAAAGATCTACAGGTGAGGGGAACACAGCCCATTCAAAGGGCTGCAAGTGGGGAAGGAGCACAAGGGGAGATGGAGAAGCAAACAGGGCCCAGATCCGAAAAATCGCCAAGTCATGTCAGGGATTTTGAGAACTGTCCTAAGGAACAGGTGAGGGGGTTTAATCAGGAGAACAGACTGGTCAGATCATGTCTTTAAAGGGTCGACCTAATAGCACTCTTCAATGAGAATAAGATGTGAATTCTGAATGACACATGTGATTTAAAATTTTCTAGTAGCCACATTTTTTAAATAAAGAAAATACACCAACCCAATTTTAGTAATATATACCATTTAACACAATGTATCTAAAACCTTACTGTTTTAATATGAAATCAACACAAACATCATCAAGGTAATATTTTAGATTCTTTTACTTGCACTAAGGCTTCAATACCGAGTGTGTATTTTACACTCACAGCACATCTCAGATAGAGCTAACCACAATTCAAGGGCTCAATAGCTGCATGTTGCTGGAGGCTACTCTACCGGGCAGTGCAGGCCTAAGAGTGGTGGACAGAAAAGAGTTTGGGGTAGAACATGCTGAGGTTGGGCAGGGACAAGACCTGAAGGGATTTTGAAACATAACATTTACTCTGGGACAGACTCAGGCGTGAGTGGGTCCCCGGTGAGTTTGTTCTATGCAACGGATCCAGCTTGGAGGAAGCTCAGCAATGGAGTAGAATGAAACATTGACCAGGGACCACATACAACAAGATGCTTTTGTAATGTCCATCTGAAATATCCACCTCCAGAAGAAGCAGCCACGTTTCATGGTATAATATTGAGCACATTTCAGCTGCCTAGCACACTGTCACAGCAAGGCGAGGGGAAGAAGGAGCAGGAGTTTGTGGTGGGAGGGGGCAGTCAGGTGGGCAGCAGGGAGGTGGCCTATGGAAATGGACTAAGAGCCAAGAACAGGACTGGGTCTCAGGGCAAATCCTCAGACCCTGGAAGGCACAGTGTTGGCAGGATGACATCAGGGAACTATCCAGCAAGAAAGGGGCAGACAAGGAAAGAGGAAGAATGTTTTTTTAAATGTTTGAGTCACTATGTCCAAATTGGCAACCAAAATATAACGGACAGATCATGATGACCTACCCAAATGTATAGATGAAACCACTGCTATCTCTCGCTCAAAAGCAGCCCCCTCATCATCTTCCGACAGTCCGGTTATAGTCATTGATACCCAAACCTGAAGTCCACCAAACTCATTGCCCTTGCCTTGGCTAAAGTGCAAATTCTGATTTCATAGGCCCCTGATGCTTTCAAACCCTTCATTGCTGTGAAGGGAGAAGGGAACCACAACCTTCCCTTTGTGCCTGGGATTAGAGGCGAGCACAGAGCAAGGCTGAGAGCTTGCAGAACTGGAGTTAATGTAACATCTCTTCGTTGACAAGGCCAGCTTTTACCTTCCCAGTGGGCAAACATGCTAACAATGTGCCTTGGGAAGGACAGGTTCAATTAAGAGTCACAACCCTCTGGACACAACCACATCTCTCCTTTTATCTTTAGACCCTATTGCACAATCTAGTTTCTCTCTCTAGAATCTTCCATGATGAAAAAAAGGGATTTTCTGACTCTCAGGAGATACACACAGCCTCCCTGTGTTTTGCCTGTTTCCAGGGTGCATCTTTTCCCATACCTGATGGCAGTTTTGAAATATCTCAGAGAACCCACAGCTCCAATACACATTCATAGATCCAAATACAGTCATGCACCACATAACGGTTTGGTCAATGGCGGACTACACATGTAAGGGTGGTACACTGCATAGCCTAGGTGTGCAGAAGGCTATAACATCCAGGTTTGTGCAAGTGCACTCTGTGACATTAATCCAGCCGTGAAATCACCTACTGACACATGTCTCAGAACATATGCCCGGCGTTAAGCAGTGCATGACTGCAGATGCTGTGTGGATGGTGGCTGAGGTAGGACCTTCAATTCCACATATCAGTAAAGTTTTAACCCCAGTCCTGCTCCATTCAGAACACCTGAATGTACTTCTATTCTTTTAATAACCCACCTTTACAGGGGACCGTTCCATGTGGTGTAAGGAATGTAGCCCAGCCCCTGATTTGTAAAACCTACAGGGAGCGAAGTCGGCACACAGTACCCAAGCCCACGAAAAGGTTTTCCCATGGGGAATCAGGCCTGCATTGTACCTAGGCTGCTATGAGGCTTGCTTTTGCTAAAACTCCCTCACCCTGAATTGAGGCAGCGAATGTGTACTGCATATCTTTAAAGTAACTTCCTAAAATCTGTGCTAAACCTCCCAAGTGTGGAGTGTAACCAGTTCAACCACTTTTCCCCTTGATCTGCAACATCCTTCCCTTTGAAGTAATTAGCAACATTCTTCCCTTTGTTATTTGTAAAAGGTAATCACCTACAGCTAACCTGTGCATAGTAAATGAGGACCATGTAATGTGCCCAGAAAAGCCATAAAAGCCTGTCCAGGCAGGGGGTGGGGCCCTCTCTCTCACTCAGAGAACTGCTGTGCTGTCCCTTTTTCTCCACAGGACTTTGGCAGTCAGTGTGAATTTGTTCATCGCATCCACAACACAGGGACCCAATCACACCTTTCCATTTCATGGGTGAGAAAACCAAGGTTTGGAATCATCAAGTAGTGTATCTGATGCAAGTGTGTGGCTGAGCCAGGAATCAAACCTAAGATAGCCTCACTCCATATTCCTTATTTTTCTCTTGAACAACTCTGCCTTGGTATTTGGAATGCATGAAACCAATCAAGGATCCAGTCAAAAGAACTGGGGCACATCACAGGTATGAGGATGAAGAAGCCAGTCGAAAGCTCAGGATCAGAACTGAGCTTCAAGGCCAAGGCAAAGAGAATGGGGAAGGAGGGACTGGACTCAGTCTTACTGTACACAGAGTTCTAAATCCTTCCAGCACCTGAAGTTTGGGAGGATCGTAATTTAGCGGCATGATGGCTGCAATCTCAGATGACCTCCAAAGCCAAAATATCTGAGTCTGAATACTGGCTCCACTACTAACTAGCTGTGTGGCTTGGGCAAATGACTCAATTTCTTTATGCTTCAGTTTCCTCATCTGTATATATAGATAAAATAGCACATACCTCATAGTCATATCAAGATGAATATTTGTTAAAATCCTAGAAAAAAGGCCTAATGCCCATGCAATATAATGCTGACATTAACTACTTGGCATTATTGTGGACTTCTCAGGCTAAAGGCACAGTTTTCCAAGACTCCTCTTACTTGAAACACAACCATAAGTTCAAGGGTTCCTAAGCCACTCACCCTTTAACAAACAGGCTACAAATTCAGTAGTTTCCACTACCCACTTAGGTTTAAAAATTCCCTAGAACAACTCACAGAATTCAGGAAAGTTCTGTACTATGATTACAGCTTTATTATGAAAGATGCAAGTCAGGGCCAGTCACCTGAAGGGACACATAGGGTGAGCTCTGAGACAGGCCCAAACCCAGAGTTCTATGTTCTCCTGACACATGACACTCCTGGCAAATTGATGTGAAGCACCACACTGGAAGTTCACTTGAACTCTAGGTAACCACATGGTGGTCTTCCTGGCATGCCCATGTCCTATCCTAAGACTATTTCAGATCCCACCATATGTTACCTCATCAGCATGAATTCAGTTGTTCAAGATGCCTACCATGAATTAATCTCAAAGGTTTGGAGGCTGTCTCTCCAAAGAACTAGAGCCAAAGGCCAATAAATTCTTTATTATATAACAACTGGTATTTAGCACAGCTACATGAATATTAATATATACTGGGGTCCTTTCTCTAAAGGGCCAGTTAATAAGTACTAATTGACTTTGTGGACCATCTAGTCTCTGTGACATATTCTTGCTTTCTTTTTAACAGCCCTATAAAATATAAAAATCATTTTTAGCTTATGGGCCTCATGAAAATAGGCCATGGAATGGATCTGGCCCATCAGTGATAATTTACTGCATACCATTGTTAAATTAATGGACACTATTAATATATACTATAAAATAAGTATTTTTATTATTTTGGAATGATGCTGTTGCTATCGTCATCACCCTCCTCATCATCATCACCACCAATTTTATCACTGAAGCAGGAGATAGGTTTTCAAACAACATAGCAGTGAGGCTTGGGGAATTTAGCCAACAGTCGCATTTCAAATATTGAATTCTTTGTTACTGTGTGAGACTGCTGTTATTCCAGCCACTTGAAATTCTGGGTCATATTCTGAGATAGACTACCTCAACCATAGGCTGGAAATAAGATGTTAAAAGAGAAATCATTTCCGTTCCGCACATCCTCTGGAACAGAAATGTCTTGTTCTATTGCATTGGTTCACTGATTAACTTCCTCAAAAAGGGAATGGCATTCTGAAAGTGCTGTTTCTATTGTCAAAAAATAATTTCTAAACTCTCTGATTACCACTTTGGCTGAGAGGTTCTTCTCCTCTGTCTTTATTCGCTATTTCCCAGAGTGCCCTGTTTGCACTCACTATTTCACGCCAAAAGAACACTCCATTCCCCACGTTGCTTGGGTGGAAGGGGAAATAACCATGGGTTAGAGGACAGCCTGTTTTGCTCTTCTAATTCCAGGGACTGGAATTGGTGCAATAGGAATTGCAATTGCTTACCTCAAGGCTCATATAAATGAGCATTAATAATGAAGAGGGAGAAAAGGACCCATCTTTGAGATTCAGGGACTGCTCCAAATTTTGGCATGGGTTTCTTTGCAATATTGATTAATGAGCAAGAACCAGTGAAATCATTTTAAAGATTTAAACCACTTGTTTTTTAATTCATGTGAGCGTCGTTCTCATTTCATTCTCAAATATTTGCCCTCCTTCCCAGAAGCAAGATTTGCTTCAGGAGTGGACAAATTATGTGGCATTTGTCTAAAATGATAGGTCTAATTATCACTCTAAAATCCTGAAATATTTTTGAACTCCTAGTAAAAAGTCAAATGCAAAGAATTCATAATGATTTCAAAATGGATTTGAAGTCCCATTTCTCTATGCTGAGCCTGGGAATTGAAGGATCAAAAACTAAGCAAAAAAGGAGAACCAGGGTACACCTGAGCTTTTTGGTGGTTGGACAAGAGAGTTTGAGAGAATGAAGAATGCAGTGCAGAAGATAGAGCACTTTCAGTAAAAACGAGCAAAGACAATAACACCAAACAAAAACACACACACACAAAATGGGTCAGACTTGTTGTGATTAAGAAAGAAAAATATAGGTAGAACATAAAAGTATGTGTCTGGAATCTTTACAATTTGTCGATGTAACTGAAAAATATGTTCAATGCAGGTGGGCCTCTCTTCACCCAAAACACATGCTTCTGTAGAAGAATTTTGTAAATCACATCACATGCTCCCTGCATTGAGTACATTGATACCTACTGGTGATACATTTTGTAAAGAAGATGAGTATGTTTAAATGTCCAGAACCAGCTCTATAATTCACATGACCTATAAGAACGACTTTCTGTGAAGAAGACGTGGCTCAACCTAAGAAATGGCTAAGTAGCTAATGTGGGCATGGGGATGCACTGACCAGGGCGTGGAGCTGTGTGTGTGGGTGGTGGTTAAATCAGAGGCAGTTGAGAGCAAGGAGGCCTTCTTGAATCTGTCTTTACATAGGCTCTTCCCTCTAGCTGAAATCTCTGTTTTCTCTCTATTTCCCCAATCTGTAATGTTAAACCTAAAAACATCCTGTAAGGCTTATCTCAAGTAGCACTTCCTTTGTGAAGCATTTCCTCCAGGTTGATGGATGTGTTATCTTCTTTCTTCTACTTTCTGTAAACAACTGGTCCCTGACTCTACCATACTGCTTATCACTGTCTCCTATCTGTTCACTTCCTCATCTGTTCCCTTCTCCAACCTGCTCCCATGATTTTAACCAATGTGCTATAATCCATGCTTAATAAATAGCAGATGAATGAATGATGCATTGGATGGATAAAGGAATTCTTCTACTCTCTCAGGTAGTAGTTTTAAACACTGTTAATATTACAATAACATTTCTACTAAAGAGTCTATATAAATATGAGGAAAAGTTTATTTTATCTATTTCCAGGGTAATTAAAAGCCATAGTCCTAAAGCTGTGTTTTGACAAACTCAACAGTGATATAAGCAGAGTTTGTACATATCACATCTCTATCTTTATTACGCCTTTTTACTTTCTCCATAAAATTTCCTATCACTCAGGTCTTCTTTACAGTCAACGTCAACTTCTCCAGTTTTCCAGGAGCGTTTTGTTTATGTGATCGAATATTATAATGCTGCGTGGCCATTTATAAAAGTTGAGGTCACAGGAATTTATTGACCTCCTAAAGACCATTCGCAGATTTCTACAGTTCTGGATGTCAAATAAAAAGCATTATAATATATATTTTCAAATTTTGTGATTTTTTCTACTGAGATTTTAAATAGCTATAGGTATACATGTAAATATAATACATATACCGTATATAAATACATAAACATATATACTATAGTCTGTATATAAATATGCATATATAAGAAATATATTTAAAATGTGCATGTGAGCATATATACATATATAGACAATTACCCAGCAGTGGGAGATGAGGAGTCAATTTCAGAGGTAACTGAAAATGTCAAAGCTGGGCTGATCAAATAATTGAAATAATCCTCCGGGGTGGCTAGAGAGGATTCAAGTAGCAGGGCACCTAGAGAGGCATTTTCTGAATTTCTCTCTCTCCAAAAGAAAGGCTAATAATAATAATAATAGCAGCAGGAGGTGCTTTGAACAGATTCAGGTTCATGGCCATTGGGTGGTGGGAGAGTGCTCTCTAAAATAAAAAAATTAATAGTAGCATTACCTTGTCTTCACTAAGCTTTAGTTATGTTATTTATAAAATGGGAATGCCATTTTTCTTTGTCCTTGGATACCTAATAGACTTATGGTGACATCATTTTGTAGTTGCTAGATGCAACCAAGACTGGTAGCACTACTAACTTAAGTTGCTGCTTCCTGCCAAGAAAATAATTACTGAAATTGTATTCATGTGATAATAGATGTCTACTATATTCACATAATAACAGGTGCCAGGGAGCTCACAAACAATATTATTCTGGATAAGTGATACAGGGCACATCTGGATAAAGTTGATTAATGAATCACCAATATGCAGTGCAATGCTTACAGAGGTACTGACAGAGACATGCTAAAGGATCTGCTTTTTGTTATTTTGGTGATGTACATGGAGAGTGGAGGGATTAAGCCCGCTTCTTGGTCTTTAACAGCTTTGAGTGTGCAGTTTCCACAGTAGGCCAAAACCTAATTGAAAAACCTGGGGGAAATCCTCCAAGTTTCCAGTCTGTAAATTTGGAAGGTGGATGCCGTTGAGATTCTGATTAAAGTTACGAATCATTTCTACCCCCTTTAAGGGCTCCATAACCAATCCCACTACTGGGGGTGGGAAGGGGATACCTATGCAAATGCTCTGGCACCAGCTGGGTAGCCTACAATTCAACCCCCTTCTGATACTTGCCTACCTGAAGATGGTGTCAGATCCACAGGTTAGGACTGGGTCCTACAGGACCATCTCCCTCTCCCCATCCTTCAGATTGCACTCATGAGCCCAGGTTGTCGCCATGGCTCTTTGGACCAACTGGCTGTATAGAGCAGTGGTTCCAACTGTAACAGGGTGCAGCCAAGAGGGGGGCCCCAAAAGGGAGTTGGAATGGGGCCCAGAACTTACGGTGTCCAGGAAATATTAGAGGGACATATAGGATGTCCTCACCCCTTCCCCCACAGGTATGAGTTGGGGGAAGGGACAAATGGAGCAGGGCAATTGAGTTGTTTTGCATAGCAATAGGGCTGCAAGATAACTTCCAGAATGGTCATTTAACATATCTATGGCCTTTGACTGGTTTCATAGATATGTTAAACAGCTGTGGCCATGCCCTGAGCCAGGGGGATGGAAAGGACTTCCCCAAGGATGTGACTGGGGGAGGAACCCTAAGTTAAAGCGCCTGCGTGGGAACTTGGAGAAGATTGGCTCCAGAAAATGAGGACATGCCTGCCCAGACTCATGATGGCATCCCAAAAATACTTGGAATATACGGGAATGCTGGCAGGTGTAACCGATTGTAGGAGGAGTCGGAAATAGGGCGGCAGAGGAAGGAGGTTTGGCACCAGTATTTAAAACGGAGACGCGGCAGCCATTGGAGAGATCCATGAAGAGAGAGATCCAGGAGGAGAGATCCATGCGGTTTCACCAGAGAGCAGGACCCGCAGCTCCATGAGGAGAGATCCATGCGGTTTCACCAGAGAGCAGGACCCGCGGCTCCATGAGGGAAAATCACCATGTGGCTTTAGCAGAGAATTGCCACGTGGCTTTTCCAGAGTGGGGACCCCTTCCCCACAGTTTTGGTAGAAGAGGGACCACGC